>CM034360.1:96388598-96661950 GCA_019925275.1 Mytilus edulis | reverse complement strand
TTATTTCACAATTTTTGCTTAGTAGCCTATTTGTAGATCTTGTTTTGCTGATCATTTTTCTATTGGTTGTTACTTTTTCCATCATGGCTGCGCAAAAATGGGTAAAAATTGGCTTTTCTAAGGCAATATCTCTTGTAGAAGTGTTCAAGTTGACTTATTTGCATGTTTTACCTTTTTTTGAACATTTTTTATTATAAAAGAATCTCTTGGTTTCTGCAAAAAAAAAATCATTGAAATTTTTACTATTATATTTCATGGTAATTTCTTTAAGTCTACTGTAAATTCAGAAATTAATGCGAGGTTTTTATTATTGCGAAAAATGCGACTGAGTTGTAAACGCAATAATTTAAACTCGCATTTTGAAATATTTCATATGAATTTACCAGGATTTTTCTCAAAATCGTAAAAATTAAAATCGCATTTAAGTCTAAAATGACAAAATCGCAATAATAAATGCACACAATAATTTCTGAATTTACAGTATTGTATATTGGTAATTTCTAATATCTTTGATATATTTGATTACACTAACAATACCTTTTTGATAAAATGTGATAATTCTAGTTATCTTTAATACATCATAGGGATTTAAGTCATTGTTTTACTATTTTTTCTGACATGGATTAAACATTTTTCTTAATAGACATCACAGATAATTGAGAATATGTTTCTTGAAGTAGCATAACCCATCCTTACACAATTTCTTTACTTCTTTAAAAGCACTTTTCAAATTTTGACATTTTAACCTACCTACTCTTCTTTTTCTGCCATGAGACAGGAAACAAGAATACTAATCTTGGGGTCTGATCAGTGATTCTGAAATCCCTCATTTAAACTTTTAAGGTATCCACAGAAAGCACTTTGAAACTGGGATAATCATCTTCATATCTATTCTATTTATTTCAAACTTTCTATTACACTTTCACTTAACAAAAACATCCAATTTGAGATTGAGATTTCAAGTGCCTTCTATGGTTTCAATGTGTGTCTTTAAGCATTTTTTTGTAATCTCTTATATCAGCAAGCAGTTGTTGAGCCAAGTAAAATGAGGTCCAGGAAAAGGGAAATATGTCTGATATGACAAAAGTAAACATCGTTTTATAAGGCATCTGTACACAAGGTATGAATCATCTAGATCTTCCACCCTTTGAAATATTAACCTTTAAACAAAAAGTTAACATTTATATCACTGCAGCCAGATTGTAAACCTTATACCTCTCATTCTGTGACTTTTGTTGCACATCTTGCTATATGGACAGATTAACATGTACCAAGGTAACAATATCCACTCACCATTTTTTTCTATAATGTTTGGTAAAATTATCTTTATTCAATGTTTCTATAAAAAGTGTTTATACAAAATGCCTTTATAATAAAGGTTTAAAATAAGGAGCAGTTTTAACAATATCTGACTGATAATTCAAGAAATTCAAAAGAATGTATAACAATTTTATTTAATAATTGAAAGCTTTAAATATAAAGAAACAGTAAACAATATCTTGTCATTGCAACAACAGACCAATACACTGATTGACCAAAAGTAATGTTTTGTAAAGTAAAACTAATCTATAAAATATATTGTAGTCATTTTTATTTTTACTATGTCCATTTTGATGATGTCTTTCTTGAAATAAATATTTAAACTCATATGATTAAAATATTTTCAAACACATGTATATTGCAACTTCTCATTTTTTTTAAAAGAACTGTATATTTTTTTAACAAAACAATAATAATCTCCTTATGCAATAGTACAGTTAATGGAAGATAACTCTGGCAGTTCAATTTAATAAAAAAAAAAACCAGTTGTTTCCCCTTTTTAACTATGATTGTGTCATATTTGTTTATGCTATAATGCTGTTGATTTAAATCATAAATAACATAAAAAGAAAAAGCTATACATATCATTACATTAAATAATATAGTACTTTTGATAACTATTTAAACAAAAAATACCCTTTATTCATAGATATTTATAAAATTAAATTAAACTTTTCAAAATATTAAAAAAAAATGTTAATATTAATATGTATGAAAATATAAATGTTAACAGGGTTGAAATATATCAAAAGATAATCATTAATTTATTTTGTACAAAAGAAGCATAATCAAATACAAGGTACAAGTATGAAAAAAGACATGTGGTATGATCAATTGCCAATGAGACAACTATCCACAAAAAGACCACAGTGAAAGGATAGGAAAATATGAATGTTTTTCTTTGTTATGACAGAAAAGAATATCCTTTATCAATATGATAAAAAAAATATCCAAAATGACTAGACATCACATGATAATCAAATGACACAGACATAGAACATTTACATCACAGATGCAGCCTAAACAAATCAATTAAGCAATATTCAATTTTACAATATGAAATCTTTATTTTCGTCGTCCACGTCTTTCTTTGTCATCTACCTCTTCGTCACTCTGGTACCCATTTACACCAACAGTATATCCCCTAGTAGCCTGCATCAATTCCTGATCAGGACCTTTATCTCTATTTTCATACAGTAAAACATTTAATGTCTCTTCATAAATTCTTGCTTCAGGGAATTCAACCTGTAATTAGAAAAATATAACATTAGAAGTATTGTAAGGTACACAGACTTTTTGGAGTAAGATCAAGGTCTTCTTATGAGACTGAAATGAAGAACCATGTTAAAAGTGTGGTTTTTATGTTCCTTTCGATAAGTGTGTGTGTATGGACTTTTTTACATTAACTTAACTTGTTCAAATTGTAAAAACCTCTATAGCGTCAGGGGGGCTGCGACCCCCTGACCTCCTGCCTCGGTATAAACAGAAGACAAGCTACGCCACTGAGTTATAATTACAACAAATGACATATATTGAGGTAAAAATGTTGGGGTATCATTTTCTGACTTTTAATTCTATTGTTATGTACTTTTAACTTCTTGCGCTTTTATGGTTTTAATTTTGGTGGAAACAACTCTCTCAAACCTTTAGAGTCAAATTATTTGATAAATATTTCAGTAAAATAATTTTCATTATTTTGTGTGCATTTTTGGCAGTTGCAACATTGACCAGTTTCTTTAATTTGTCAATATAATGGAATTTGATGCGACTGTCAAGTGAGAGGTTTAGCTAGCTATAAAACCAAGTTCAATCCACCATTTTCTACATAAGAAAATGCCTGTACCAAGTCAGGAATATGACAGTTGTTATCCATTCGTTTGATGTGTTTGAGCTTTTCATTAGGGACTTATGTTTTGAATTTTCCTCGGAGTTCAGAATTTTTGTGATTTTACTTTTTATATTTGTAAAAATAACATACCTTGGTATTTTTCTTGTCAGATCCATATACAATAGATGTACAACACACTTCTGCTATTTTTGTACCATGTCCAAAGAAAAACCAGCAACAAATCTCATTACTACCAATGACATCTTTGATAAATAAAACTCTTCTGTTGAATCGCAACGATAATTTGTCAAATAATTCTA
Organism: Mytilus edulis; assembly: GCA_019925275.1. Lineage (NCBI taxonomy): Eukaryota > Metazoa > Mollusca > Bivalvia > Mytilida > Mytilidae > Mytilus > Mytilus edulis. The sequence goes on along the minus strand of CM034360.1, from coordinate 96,658,482 downwards.
AATTCTTCAGTAAATTATCATCAGAATTGCTGAAAAAGACAAAAAATATATTTAAAGAGAATAATAGTATTATTTTCTTCCTATAATGCTGATATATTATGACATAAACATTACAGAGTGATTAAAGAAACATAAAATAATAATTCAAATGCATGAGGAAAGAATCAGTGGTCAAGGGGAGATAAATTTGATATCTTTTATTTAAATATAAATGTTCATCAAAGTATTTATTTAATATTTTATTTGTGTGCTGACTTTGGGCTACAATGAAATATAATGTTTTCTCATTCCATGAAAATGATCATGAGTACCCATAAAAATAAGTACCCATGAAAATGAGTACCCATGAAAAATAAGGCATCCAAATTATGTTTTCATCTGTTTTTCTTAATTAGCTGAAAGACGCCTCCGGGTGCGGAAATTTCTTACTGCATTGAAGACCTGTTGGTGACCTTCTGCTGTTGTCTTCTCTATGGTCGGGTTGTTGTCTCTTTGACACATTCTCCATTTCCATTCTTAATTGGTTTTGTCATGAATTAAGCTGTTCATTTTGTCATTCAAATCTCATCACATTTTTATTGTCATGGCCTTTTATAGTGCCCTTTCGGTGTTTACAGCAATCATACCACATTTTCTTATTTTATCTTATTTGACAAAACAAAAAATGCTTGAATTTCTGTAAAATTTCTATGATAATTTCTGAACAAATATTGTTTCCTCAGAAAAGTAACCTTGTACAAAGTTTATATGATGGCATTAACCTTTTTTTATTTGATTAAATCTTAACAATGTTTTGCCATCAACAATTACCTTCAAAAATGTTCTGTAGGGGTCCAAAATGATATTGATTAACAAAACTTTTGTAACAAATATATAGGGTTAATCAGTTTTAAATCCAAGAAAGGTATTGAAAAAAATGCACTAAACTCTGTGTCTCCTGACCTTCCTTATGAATATTAAACTGTATTCAGCATTGTTCAGTGTATTGTTAGATGGCTACAGGAATATTGCTTCATTCTTTGAGTATATTTAAGGTTTGGTGTGTGCAAAAATTATCAGAAGATAATTTCTAGTTTAAACATATTTTATTGTTCAAATTGTCTAATTCGTTTGTCATTTTGAACAAAAAAATATGTTTAAACTAGAAATTATCAAAGATTGTTCTTTTTCTAATTAGAAACTAATAGTTGTTTAATCATAAATAAAACAACTTTCCTCTTGTTTGTACAGAAATACACACTACCTGTACTTACCTTGTGTAAGAGTATTTATTGTTGTGTCTGTTGCAAATTAACTTCACCACAGGCTGAAAAATAAACAGCAAGTTAATAAAAATATTATACATAATATACTTGGATGCTTTTTTTTAGCAAAGATGAATGACAATGGGTGAAAAAAAGAATCAATCACACACAAGAAACCTAACCCATGTCAGGCTGTATCTATGTGTATGAGATTTCCTTGTTTTGCACTCTTTTTAGTGTGACATCCATCCATGTACATTTTTAAATAAATAGTTTAGCACCATATTTTTGGTTTATTGCATTTTTATTAATCAGACTGTTAGTTTTCCCATTGGCATTTCAATCTTAAATATTTTTTTTCATTTCAGGGCTTTTAATTGTCAACTATATGGTGTGATTTTTCTCATTGTTGAAGGCCATATAGTGACCTATATATGTGTATATCCATGTCATTTTTTTTTTAACTCTGGTGGATATCGTAGTTGTCTCATTGGCAATCATACCACATCTTCTTATTGTAATATTAAAAAAATCTTTCTTCATACATGTCATTAGGTAAAAAAATGACAGCCAATACAAAATGAGAAATGTTCATGTACTTGTAATCAAACTGTTATATTCATGATATACTCTATTGAACTTTTCTGTTGGCTTTAGATACATTCTTTTTATATATGATCATGTTTTCCGGGACTACATGTACAAATGTAGATTATCAATCAATAAACATCCAACAAATTTAATTTATTGTAAGGTCTAAACGACATCATAAACAGTCAGAGGTACACATGACCTAGAACCTCTGTGTACAAATTATTATTTCTTTTTTACTCCAGATAATAACATCAAGTATAATTGTATAACTGTACATGTTGTATACCTTTTGTGTATTTGTGATTAAATGTTGTTCTTCTCTGCCTGACGTGATTAGAGGTACTTTGCAGATAGGATCAACAGCAGCTTCCATCTGTTTTACAGCTGCTTCAATAATTCGTACTAAATCTTGAACTAAGAAGTATTTAGCCTCTTGTAAAAGTTCTAACAATTCTTTTCTGGTTTCTGGTAATGGTACAGATCCATCTCGAAGGAAATTCAGGATTTCTCCAAAGTGGCTTCCACTCCTGTCTATTAATATCCATCCTAAAATAGACACAAATTGATATATACATTTATAATGCTAATCTAATTTCTATGGCTAAGTAAACATATATATATATAAGATGTGTAAGGTTAATTAGTTTTTCAAGTATAAATTTTATCATGAAGGACAGATTTAAACTTTAAAATTAATTGGTGGGTATTTCATGATCATGATGATCAATTTATGTACTTATTTCCAAGATAAGCAATGGTAAGTATAAACATGGTAAAGTTAAAAAAAAAAAGAACCGTTTCATTATCATGATTATGACATTTATCATTTTTATTAAATCATAATGGAGCAAATTCAACAGCAGCTTAAGTCTTGTCAGAAGTACCACATGTATATTGGTGCTACTGTGCTATACACCCTCTTGTAGGCTTGTTCTTAGTCTACAAAAATATAAGACTCAATTGTAAAGACTTTGTACCACCAGCTTTTACCAATTGACTGTATATTAACCTATATACATTAGATGAATCCATGACATATCGCAGTGGCGGATCCAGCCATTTTAAAAAGGGGGGGTTCCCAACCCAGAGTAAAGGGGGGTTTCCAACTATATGCTCCCATTCAAATGCATTGATCGGCCAAAAAAAAGAGGGGATTCCAACCCCGGACCCCCTCCCCCTGGATCCGCCACTGTTTTACCCCACTTTTTCACCAACTTATTGACGCCCCACTCTTGTTTACCAACTGACAAAATGACTGAGTTGGAAGGAGTAAATTTAACAGGATCTAACCCTTTTCACAAATGGGGCAATTTTAGAAAATGGTGCCAGTTTATAAAAGAGTGGGGCGATTTGTCCTGCTTCCCATTAGATATACATGTACATAGTATCATCAGAAACAGATGCCAACATCGTCATTGATTTCACGTACATGTCTTCTTCTTTTAGTATACAATATTCCATCGACATACGATGATTACATGCTGTTGGCATACATGGATTATTTACAATATTTTTACTCCAATTTAAACAAAGTGGAATTAAAGTGCAATGAAAATATCAAATTATATGTATACAGTGTTCTAGGATTCCCATTACCCGTTACCCGGGGTAAGTGGATTAGGACAACGGGTAAGTCATTTTTTAGCCTTTGTCACCCGGTGGTAAGTCAATTTTCAAGTTCGGGGAAGCCGAAAAAACTCTTGAAATTTCCCGGTCCTCTTCAATTTTCCCATATCTGCTTTTTATTTTTATTAAATCATGAGAAAAAACTTTGATAAAAGATCGAAGATTTTGTCGATGTCTATCGGCGCTTTTATTCAAGCACTCGTTTACTAGGTGTAATCAAGCGCAAAAGAGACCACATTCTTCTATCATTCTAAAAGTCGGTCACGGTGTCATTAAAATCGGAAAATCCGGATTGATAACTGGTGCTTAAATCGGGACATAAACGATTTTTTTTCTTGTCATCGGAGGAAAATAAACTTACAGTTGCATTTATTATAGCTCTTAATAAATGACATAGTAATAACTATAACATATTTGTCAAATTTAGTAAGAAATCTTTTTTTTTTAAATTTTGTACAAAATTCAATCGTATCCGAATCCAGCTTTGTTCAGACAAACTTCACAACATATAATTTAAAGCATGTCATAAAAGTTTTTAAATTTAAAATCTATGTGCAACAAATGACTTATCCTTAATCATTAATGTTCAGTGAATCAGCCTGAAAAATATTCAGTATTTTATAAAGAGCATGTCTGATTTTTAAAAAGAGTTGCATGTAAGTCCCTTATTTTTTTTACAGTGGATTATTGGTATGAAAGTCAGTGAAGTACTGTTATAGTTCAATGTACTTTTCTGGTGGTATAGGTATATAGTTACAATTAAGCCATATATTTCAAATACTTTTCAATACACTTTAGTCATCATTGCTTCATACAAAACATCATTTGACATCACATGACATCTGAAGCATGAAAAAGGTGCCAGGAAATGGCTAGAATGCAGGATTTTGCATCATTTACCCCAGAGCTTCTGGGGCCTTGAGCGGCCCCCAGACCCCCGGCCGCAGTGGACGGCGCTTTGCGCCGTCCGCATTGGTTGGCGGATTTAACTTTTAGATGTGGGTAAGTAATTTTTTTATTGATCTTACCCGTGGTAAGTCAAGGTGCCAAAAAAATCCTAGAACACTGGTATATTGGGCTATTCCAGAAATAATCCATCCCCCCCCTATGGAAGACATTGGAATTCCAGATTTTTTTTCCTCGATTTTTTCTAAAATTCCAGACAAATTTCCAACCTCCACAAAAAATTTCCAAACTTCTTGTCTATTGGTGCACAAGAAATTCCATGAATTTTCCAAAGGGTAGAGTAATTTCCACACAATGTTTACTGGTAGTCCTTAAGAATTTCCAGAACAGATTTCTTTGCAAATCATTATTTCCAGACATATAAAACACAAGAGTTCTATGTATGTACATCTCTTAAAAGACTTCAAAATAATGGGGGAGGAGACAAAACTTTGATACAGTGATATGTAGTTTAGTTTAAATTTAGAGAGCAGGAGCATTAAAAATATTGTTTTATTCATTTTATAGGTTGCACTTTGTAAATACAGCTTTTTCACAGACTGTCTCTTTTGGGGGGATATATTATTCATAGATATTTTGTTTTGTGTATGTACTGGTTCTAAGATATGATGGGTGGGGTAGGGATACTACGGAATTAAGTATAAATTAGTTTCAACTCTAGAAGTTCTTGCATGTACATAAAGGTTAAAAGTATATGCTGCACAGCCTTTGTTTTGACCTTTGAATAAAATAGTAGTACATCTCAACAACTTTCCATTTTAGTATATAATTAAATTTTTAGGAAACTTCATAGTTAAAGAGCGCACAGTTTGAGCTGTAAATGTACCTGTAATACATGTACCTATGCATTGTTTTGAATAATTTACAGAAGTGCAACATTTGTATTTGAAACAATTCAAGCTAAAAATTATATAAGAAGTGCAACTTACATGTATATAATTTTTAGCTTGAATTGTTTCAAATACAAATGTATATACAAACTATTGAATGTTTATTGGGTGCAAAAGTCACAATAATTGGATTAATAGCATCTATGACTACTAGTGGAAAATTATATCGCATGGAAAGATAAAAACAGAGAAAATTTGGTTTGATCATGGAAGTATTATATGTTGAATATAATATTTCCATGGTTTGATAAATTTTTGATGCCTTAATGACCTTTGTTAAAACATCAAAAATATATCTTGACATATGATTAAATGTAGCTTCAGACACTTGTGATGTAATCAAGAAGATGTTTATTTCAACCAAGTTATATATATTAAAATCTGTATTTTTCACCTTTTTCATATATAAAGATTAATTAACACCAATGAATTGTGCAATTTAATTTGATATCTTAAATTTTATGAAATTTAGGGTTTGTCCTATAATATTATTAACTAATGCCAGATTTTAGGTCACTTCAGCTAAATGGCCATAACATTTACCAATTAACAGATAATTGATACATCATTTATTCAAACACACTTGTTTGTCTTCACAGCAGGAAATTGTCTAATTACCCCAATATTGTTGAAGACTGACCAGAAATGACCAGCTGTGGACTATGTATGCATTGCAAAATAGTGATACAAATAAATATAAATAGATTGTTATCAGAATCAGTGGAAAACTGTCTACTGACTTTTGATTTTACATTCAGAAGATCCCCCCCCCTTTTTTTTTTTAATTAATAGTCTTTATACAAGGCATGTTTTATTTTCACATAAAAAGCATATAACTAAATATAAAGATAAGGAAAATGAATATGAATAAGAAATATCTGTCTCATGGATGTTTGTTTTTTAAAAAGAAGAGAGTTTTGAAAATTTAAAAAGTTGAAAAAAAAATTATTTCACAAAAAGATATCTGACATTCTTAAGGCAGCAACCATTTGATTTTCAGGTTTTTTTTGGAAAAAAAAGTGTTTCCAGTTTTCGGAGAAAGAAATAATTTGTTTTTGACCCTGAGAAAAAAAATATTGTTTGTTTCACCCACAGCTGCCACTATATGTCCTATATATGTGATGCTAAAATTGAAAGAAAAAACTAGTCGCCAAAAAACCGGAAAAAAAGTTTGTCCGGAAAAAAAAACATACCCCCACCCCAAAAAATTCAAATGGTTGCTGTCTAATATATACCCTGTTTAACAATTTACTATTTGTGTAGCCTGCCAGACACTAGTGACAAAGCTAGACATATGTAGCAATCCTTTGCACTAGTATCATCATCATTTAAGTTTATTTTAGGTTAATTTCTGTTTTTTAAAACTCAAAAGCTTTGTTAAATCTTCATGGAATTCTGCTTAACTGACAGACACTTCTTCTATACATAAGATTGCATCCAGAGATTTTTTTTCTTTTATTCAATATTTCATTCATATAATGGAACATGGAAAATAAATATAATACTTCAATGAACTTTAGGCTAAGTTTATTTTGCACTAACATTGTATACAAAACTTTGAATTTTTCAAAATACTAAGAATTATTTATTCCAGGAAAAAATTACCGTAGCTGTATTTGGCGCACCTCTATGGAATTTTACGCCACTGCTCTTCAACTTCATACTTTATAAATTATTAGGTCTTTAATAAAACTTTTTGATTCAAGCATTACTGTTGAGTCTTTTGAAGAGCGAACCCTATTTGGTGTGCACTAGTTTAAGCCTGGTATCAACAATATGTTTTTTAAACAGTCTGAGGGTTAAGCTTTTCTTAAGACTTCAATATAAACTTGTCAAACATTATGGAATAGTTGATATGTTGATTGATGTTTAATGCCACTTCAGCACTATTGAGCTATATTGAGGGCCTGGGGCTGTCAGTTTTTATTGATGGTTGAAGCCGGAGAAAACCATGACCTTACGTTGTAAAGCTAAGTCTAAATCCTAGTCAATTATGATTGAAGTTTAGGGCACTGCCTTGTGTTGTATTAAAGCCTCACACACATGTCATAGTTGACAGGCCAATGTGGTGGCGGATCCAGAACTTATGGTAAAAAGGGGGGGGGGGGCACTGACTGACTTAACTGACATAAGGGATTGGGCTGCTCCAGTCATGCTTCAGTGATTTTTTTTATAATCAACCAAATTTTTCTCACAAAAGGGGGGTCCCTTCATCTGGATCCGCCTATGCAATGAGCCAATGATATAGTGTTAGAATACTTAGAACACTTGGGCACTTAAAAGCCCTTATTTTTGTTCAATAAACATTTAGATACAGCCTAGGGTTGAAGTTAACAAAATATCAATTACCCCCTCAAACCTTTAAGCAAGATCAGGGAACTTTAAAAGAAAATTCTTCTTACTCTATATATATAAATACCTGACATGTAGAGTAAAATTAGATTTTTTTTGTCCATTCTTATTCTTCCATAGTCTACTTATCAATAATTATTTAGCAGTCAATCTTTAGATATTAAAGTGAAAGATTTTGAAACTTTGTCAAACTTTCATGAAATTTTACAAAACTTATAAAAATTAGACAAAAACTTCTTAAATCAAGAGAAAGAACCGGGAGCAAATTTTGATTTTATTTTTATTGTAAAGATATAATAATTTATATTCAAGAGATAAACAGGGTCATATCGCAGATTGGTATTTAAGGGGAGGTCGCCACCTTAAAGAGCTACAACTAAGCTAAAAAGCAACATTTTAATTCAACAGATCACATTATTTAATAGTTGACATGATTGATAAATAGTGCAAACATCCAAGTATGAGCAATATTTCATCTAAATCATTTGTAATCAGCTGGTGATCCTATAAGTTAACAGAAAACTAGTACATGTATTATTTGCAACTTTTGATCTAAAGATTTATTGTTTCTGCAGCGAATGAAAGAATGAACCTTAATAACTTTTTCTGACCAATTTACAGCACAATGCGTAGAACGGTGATTATTTTTCCATTCAGTAAAACAAGTTAATGTGTCCAAAGCACTCTCACGATTATTTTCTGTATTTAGGGATAATTTTATAGAAATTGATCCACCTATAATTTTTAGTACAAATCATTTCTATGGCCTTTCTTTGATACTTTACTGCGTAGCAATGTTTTTTTTTTTTTTCAGGAAATGTGTTAATTATTAAAAGGGAGACTTTCAGCAGAGACCACCCCTTCTGTTTTTTTCATTTATTTGTTAATTTGAATTTTGAATTTCTGATTTTCTAACTATTTCAACCTTAGTATTTCAATAAATGTTGAATTAAGTGTTTAATGGTAAGAATTTTGTCTTATAAGAATATCTGTTTACATGTGTGGTTTTCATGACAATGGCCATTAATTAGTTCTGCACAGTGAGAAATTTTGTAGGAGCTGAGATGTTCATACAAACTATTTTATAGCTCATTTCACTAATTCACCAACGTTCTATTTCTTTTGAAACATATGAATAGGTTTTAATAGGATATAGCACCTATTGAAGAATCTGTTTTAATAAGATGCCAGTATTTCCTGCATATCTTTTGAAGTTTTTCTGCTTGAGGATGATAATATATAATGATGGATACATTACATCGATTTTCAACTTGGTTCTTGTCTGTCTTGGAATTTGACTATAATTTGATATAATTTGTTTTACTTTACCAATTTCAGTTAATAAAAGTCTTTTTTTCTGGTTTGTGTTTCTAGGTTATGAATAACTTTGCCTTTAATATAGGATTTAAAGTTCCAAATGGGGTGGTTTGAGTTTATTTGAAGATATTGGAATTTTTCTGTGTTTTTTTTATAGCATTTCATATCTTAAACACCAGTATTTTCATGTGTTTGTCTTTGAAGATTTAAAGGTCTAGAAATTTTATGGATGCAAAATGCATTCATAAGTGAACTTTAGCAGGTAGTGTTGTTGAATAACTTGCATTTTCAAACAGGAAATTCAATTTTAATAAGTGGTAGGGATGAGCTGGTCACCATGGTCACTATTTCAAGCTTCATTACATTTATCATGATAAAATCTGGACATTTAGATGAAGGTCAAGTTTTCAACTTGCCTGTTTATATCACAAGTGTCTGAAACTAATTAGATGTCATAATCTTGTGATGTTTGTAATGTTTCCAATAGTGTGGTCAAATCAATTATCTCTTAATTAATTTTCCCATGCATTCTTACCAGATATTAATTTGCTGTTGGTGCTTTTATTAAATCCCATTATTTTGACATTTTCACATTAAAAATATGTAATAAAGAAACACTACATTACTATCCTTGAAAGAAATTCTGATGCGTTTATAGGAAATTCCAATGTAACTTTTAATTGTTTATATACTACAGGATTATTCTATTTATTATAAAAAAAAATTTATGCTTTTGTGACAGATATATACATTTTTGATTTAAGTAAAAATATGAAATGAAAAGGGTGGGATATTTGCTTGAAATAATGGTGTATGTCATGTATACTCTGGTAAACCTACAAAAAGTAGTTTTTAGTCAGGAATATGTTTCGCTAAACTTTTAGAGATGCTTCTCTTGATTATGACTGCATATACTATACATGTACATGTATTACAAAATAAATTCCAGGAATTTTTTGTATATTTAGAAAGAAAGAGATAAATTCCAGACAAAAAATTAAAAACTGATGTCTTCCATAGGTATTGCTTCTGACCTTTACACTCAAATTTCCAGACATATTGACAGCATCATGAAAAAAAATCCAGTATTTTTAAGTACAATTATAATTTCAAATGCTGGAATTCCGGAAAATTTTGGCAATGGTGAAAAATATATCCATGGATTTTTTTTTTCACAACTGATGTCTTCCATAGGGGGGGGGGATGGTTTATTTCTGGAATAGCCCATTACATGTATAGTTTACCATGATTTCTGATCAGGAATAATAACACTGTAATATATGCAGCATTTAACGCTAAATGAACAAGAGTTTGATAGCATCATCTGTGTCATCACAGTGAATTTTAGATGATTTTTACCTTCTGAATCTGTTAGAACCTCCATTCTACCACTAAACATTGCCCGCAGCATAGTGTCTTGTTTGGTTAATGTCCCAATTGTTGTATAGTGGAGGGATCCACCAACGTTCAGCTTCACATACTTCGAAGATGTTCCTTTTATCACAGTTTTTGTCTCCCCAGACATAGTAAGTGACATTAAATACAAATTTGTTATAAAATCTTCACTAAAACAGTTTGTTCTGTGGTAAAATTTGTCCAATTATTGTGATAATTGTTTACCTATTTACGAAATATAATAATTCAACATGTTTCCTTCTTGAATGAAAGAACATGTTTGTCTTACTGACATTTTAAAACAGTGTATTTTATACCAATTTCTAAATATAGAATTATATTTAATGCAAAGTTGACGTAATGTCCTTGGGAGTGATATGCAAAGTTAAAAGAATGTTGGTTTCGTATGCATATGAAAACAACTTAATCTCTGTTTAAGTTTTCCTTTTAAAGTTTGGAAGTTACAAAAAAATCTTTTATTATATTACTTAAAATACAAAATTAATTTTATTATGTTTAATATTTTGTATTATACGAAACGATAAATGTAAACAAGTACCTGCTGTTTGAAAAATCTTGGTTTTATTTGCGCTTTGTTAATCAATGCTTACGTTTATTCTTTCAAGCACAAATTGATTGGACAACTTCCTTGACATTCCATTCTGTTTGAAGATGGCAGACGAAGCTCTTTCAAGAGCTGGTTTACACTTTGATGAAATTAACAAAATTAGAGTCCTTGAACCCGAAGTAGCACAGCAAACACAAGAATTAAAAGAAGAATGTAGAGAATTCGTTGAAAGTATGACAGATACTAATTGAGAATATTGTAATACTGATTAAACCATATCATTTTTTTGTATTGAATAATTATTTTTGGTTAGATCATATGTTTTCGTGTTATGCATGCTTTTTAAATGGAAATTGTGAGGTCACAATACATTCTTAATATAATCACAGGGGCTTGTTACAATTGCCGGGTTTACTATCCATACGAACCCTAAAAAAACACAAGGGAGGAAGCTCATTTGCGACAATGCTTCAAATTATTGCTGTAAAATTTTTCTAAGACTTTCACTTACTTTGTGACCTGGATAAATCTGTTCCCACTTGAATTATCTCTTCAATGACATATATTTATTACCTTAAGTAACCTCTATAACTATTGTAATCCTTAAAACAAACTCGACATTTCTGAAATAGAACGAATCGAGGCCCTATATTTGAAAATGAAAGTACTAAAGCGACACCTACCGGAAAATATATTTTTGGCTCTCTCGGGAGTTTACCACAATATGAGGGTGCAATCAACAGTTTTTTTCTATGACGTCACATTTTGAGGGACCATGCATAAGTGACCCTTAGTGGTGGACTGATTAATAAAGATACTTGTATAAAACTAGATATCACTGGAATCAGAATGTTCTCTAGTTTATAATGAAATAAAAATAATGTGTACTTTTAATATATTAAAAATATTCCATCCAATGAACATGGGGGAAAAAAGGTCTAATTTGAACAAAAAAAACTTGAAACCAGGTCATGTGCACACCCATGAAGACATGATCCATGCACATTTTACATAATCAAAACTGTATGAAATTTGTAGGTTTTTACCTGGCCTTTCAAAAAAATCTTGTTTCAGGGTACAGTTTCCTGCTCCAAAAAGAGCTGCAGTGGCTGCAAATAAGTTTTTAATTTTCACTGCCAAAAAAACAGGTTGTTTACAGTGTTGTCTCCCCTCAAAACATGTAAAGTTAATATAATTTTAAAAATTATTTCAATCATTCAACCTGTTTTAATTCAAAGCTAATTAACTAATTTTTACAATCAAATACAAAAAACATGATACTTTTTCACCAATTGAGTAAATAAACAGGGGTTTCCCTCCATGGTTATTTTTAGTCGGGGAATAACCCCTAGTTTTTTATACGAAACTGTTTATAGCACCCTGAAGATGAAAGACAGTGTGTACCTAATAATTCCCGCCAATTTTTACATTATTGAAATCTAAAATACGGTAGACTTCCGAAAAACATAACATTTATGGTACCACCCGAGAGTGCCGAAAATATATTTTCCGGTAGGTGTCGCTTTAGTACTTTCATTTTCAAATATAGGGCCTCGATTCGTTCTATTTCAGAAATGTCGAGTTTGTTTTAAGGATTACAATAGTTATAGAGGTTACTTAAGGTAATAGATATATGTCATTGAAGAGATAATTCAAGTGGGAACAGATTTATCCAGGTCACAAAGTAAGTGAATGTCTTAGAAAAATTTTACAGCAATAATTTGAAGCATTGTCGCAAATGAGCTTCCTCCCTTGTGTTTTTTTAGGGGTTCGTATGGATAGTAAACCCGGCAATTGTAACAAGCCCCTGTGATATAATCTCAATAAATACCTACAAGAAGAAATTTATAAGCAACAAGAAGAAAAAAATTGTGACAAGAAACTATTTACTGTTGTATCAAAACAAGAATTCTAGACAGTTCGGAACCCAGACAAATCGGTACCCGGACAAATCGGCACCTACCATAGACTAATAGACAAATCGGCACCCATGAAAGACAAATCGGCACCGTGAAAGACAAATCGGCACCTAGACAAATCGCTGAGATGCTGTTGTTGCAGTACTCGTCCCACAAAGCAAAAAGACGGCCCTGGGTCTGTCTACTCTGTTTGCGCTGGTACCTTTGGAGCTTGCCTTCTAACACTAACTTAAGCTGTAGAGGAATATCGGAGGCTTCCTTAAATAGTTTGGTAACCAAGGAATAGAAAGGCACTTGACCTCTGGTGCAAACTCTGGTGTTGACACTGTTGTGCCACCCCTAGACATCATTGTTGGTACGAACACCTAAAACACAAAATTTTAAAATCATCGTCAATCAAACTACATATTTTATATATATTGTAAATTGTACTTTATTTCATCTCACTTAATGTATTATATTCAGAGTTAAAAATTACCAATCCAATCAAGTTAATTCAATTATCTGGCTACTAATCCAATAAATTAATATGAGGCAGGCATTACCTGTAAATGGGGACGAAGTCTGTATGAATTATTTTTTTGTAACTTAAATATTTGTTAAAAAAAAGAAACGGAAATACCGTAACGTTTTCGATTTTGGTTCTGTTGTTAGGGATTTTAGTTGTGACGTTATTTAAATTATGACGTCATATGCAATGTAAACAAAGAAACGCTATCATCAGGTAACGTTTTTTTTCATATCAAGGAATTATTAAAAATGAAATTGGTATTGCGCGTTCCTTCCTATTTTATACTAGACTGATAAATATATATTTTACTCAAAGTTTCATACAAACGAGACCGGAAAAAGGAAGTACATTGTACATTTCTGCGCAGGTCCGGGATTTCAAAACACGACATAAAAAAAATTGAACGATTTTGAGTTCATTAGTACAATGAAAAATTCGGGAAATTTTCCTGAATTTTTTTTTTTATTGAATTTTCTACTGTTATTGGGGACTTTGTCCCCATATTATATGTTAATTAGCTCGTTCTGGCTCGTGGCAATAGATAACTGTCAATACACAGGAACTATATAATATATTATACATGTTATACTTTAATGCAAAAAGTGACACACTGAGGGATACATGTAAATTGCAAACACAATATACAAAAGTGACAAAACGCATACAATACTCGAAAAAAGGTGTTAAACAAGTCAGGTTGATATTAATAATATATCATAAGAATATATGATACGCATATAGATAAATGACCAATGTGGACCTTATTTTTTCTATTTCATCGATTGTTTTATATATTTCTATTGGGATCTAGAACAGTTTTAAGTTTAAAGTTTGAGTCAAGCAGGTTACAATATGGATAATGGGTTTTAATTGCATTTATAAGGGTATTTCTAATATTACTATTATTACTATTTATTTGGCAGGTTTCCCTTTACTCCCTTAAGTATAAATGCTATTATATTAGCTCTATCAGAGATTGGCTACAGTAGTATGGAAATGAAAAGTATGCAAGGAGAATTTTAGTTATAATAATTTATAATAATTAAAAAATATTTAAAAGCCACTTACCACTGTTGCATGTTCTATGTTGCCACTTTTGACAGCCATCACATTGCAAAGCTTCTTGTCTAGGGCGCACAACATTTTGGCACTGTATAGAACTGTCGTCTGACATTGTGTAAGAAAGAGTATCCCATAAGTGTTGCCCTTTATATATGTTTCTAGGTACATGTATTTACTCATTATGGCTTGCACACGCTTTTATGTTTATGGCTTTTAATATTAAAACAATAAAATATTGTTTTCAAGTATTGTGTTGTCTTAATTAACAGATGTAAGGATCAAACGAGAGCACAAGACAAGCTATACACTTTTGATCTCTATTGAGGAATTATTAGATTTAAACATAAAATACTGATTAATGCATAACTACAATTAATAATGATTTAATTATGATTCAATTGAATAATGTTTATTCAAACAACAACAATCAACAACATATCTAACAATCAATTATGATTTAATTAAATAATGTTTATTCATACATACATAATCATTAAGAGTTTAATTAAATGATGATTATTCTTTTTGTAATGCATATTTTATATATATACAAATTATAATATCTATGCAACAATTCTTTAATTTTTTATAATAAATTTATTTTTAAAAACGAGGTGCCAGATTGTCTTGGTCCCGAAATGTCCCGGGTACCGAAATGTCCAAAATGGGTGCTGAAATGTCTTCGGGCTTGGGTGCTGATTTGTCTAGGTGCCGATATGTCTTGTTACCTCAAAACAATAGATTTAAAGAAAATTAATCATTTGATTATACATGTAATATGAGGCAGGCATTACCTATAAATAGGGACGAAGTCTGTATGAATTGTTTTTTTGCTACTTAAATATTTGTTAAAAAAAAAAGAAAAGGAAATATCGTTACGTTTCCGATTTTGGTTCTGTTGTTAGTGATTTTAGTTATGACGTCATATGCAATGTAAACAAAGAAACGCTATCATCAGGTAACGTTTGTTAAAATTATTAAAAATGAAATTGGTATTGCGTTGCTTCTTATTTTATACTAGACTGATAAATATATATTTTACTCTAAGTTTCATACAAACGAGACCGGAAAAAGCAAGTACATTGTAGATTTCTTCGCAGATGCGGGAATTCAAAACATGACATCAAAAAAATTGAACGATTTTAAGTTCATTAGTACAATGAAAATTTCGGGAAAATTTTCCCCGATTTTTTTTTTTTATTGATTTTTCTACTGTTATTGGGGACTTTGTCCGCATATTAACTATCCTTTTTAGCTCACCTGGCCCGAAGGGCCAAGTGAGCTTTTCCCATCACTTTGCGTCCGTCGTCCGTCGTCCTGCGTCCGTCGTCGTCCTGCGTCCGTCGTCGTCCTGCGTCCGTCGTCGTTAACTTTTACAAAAATCTTCTCCTCTGAAACTACTGGGCCAAATTAATCCAAACTTGGCCACAATCATCATTGGGGTATCTAGTTTAAAAAATGTGTGGCTTGACCCGGCCAACCAACCAAGATGGCCGCCATGGCTAAAAATAGACCATAGGGGTTAAATGCAGTTTTTGGCTTATAACTCAAAAACCAAAGCATTTAGAGCAAATCTGACAGGAGTACAATTGTTTATCAGGTCAAGATCTATCTGCCCTGAAATTTTCAGATGAATCGGACAACCCCTTGTTGGGTTGCTGCCCCTGAATTGGTAATTTTAAGGAAATTTTGCTGTTTTTGGTTATTATCTTGAATATTATTAAAGATAGAGATAAACTGTAAACTGCAATAATGTTCAGCAAAGTAAGATTTACATATAAGTCAACATGACCGAAATGGTCAGTTGACCCCTTTAGGAGTTATTGCCCTTTATAGTCAATTTTTAACCATTTTTCGTAAATCTTAGTAATCTTTTACAAAAATCTTCTCCTCTGAAACTACAGGGCCAAATTAATCCAAACTTGGCCACAGTCATCTTTGGGGTATCTAGTTTAAAAAATGTGTGGCGTGACCCGGCCAACCAACCAAGATGGCCACCATGGCTAAAAATAGAACATAGGGGTTAAATGCAGTTTTTGGCTTATAACTCAAAAACCAAAGCATTTAGAGCAAATCTGACATGGAGTAAAATTGTTTATCAGGTCAAGATCTATCTGCCCTGAAATTGTCAGATGAATCGGACAACCCGTTGTTGGGTTGCTGCCCCTGAATTGGTAATTTTAAGGAAATTTTGCTGTTTTTGGTTATTACCTTGAATATTATTATAGATAGAGATAAACTGTAAACTGCAATAATGTTCAGCATAGTAAGATTTACAAATAAGTCAACATGACCGAAATGGTCAGTTGACCCCTTTAGGAGTTATTGCCCTTTATAGTCAATTTTTAACAATTTTCATAAAACTTCTAAATTTTTACTAACATTTTCCACTGAAACTTCTGGGCCAAGTTCAATATAGATAGAAATAATTGTTAGCCGCAAGAATGTTCAGTAAAGTAAGATGTACATACACATCACCATCACCAAAACACAATTTTGTCATGAATCCATCTGTGTCCATTGTTTAATATTCACATAGACCAAGGTGAGCGACACAGGCTCTTTAGAGCCTCTAGTTGTTTCTTCTTGTCACTTATAAGTGAGATCCTATTAACATGATAAATAGCATGAAAACTCATATGGCAAGGAAATATTTATATATCTTTTAAACTCATTAGAGTGCATGACGACTCACCTTTCAGCCAGCTGCTTTGAGTTGTGAAAATATTTTTTAGCACTTGTCATTTTTTTTCTCTTTCTTTGCAGAAATTGGAGATTTTCAGAAGATTGTAGGAACTTTTATAGAAGTTGTTGATAATGTTTCCAAAGAAGTAGAAAAAGAAAAGATGAAGGTGAGTTTTAAACACAACTACATTGTAAATATAACTAATTTTTACTACCCATAAAAGAAGATGGTGGATTTCCTAAACTGTCTTGCTAAATTTTTCTTTTCATATATAATATATTTGATCTAAAATAAGTAGATATGATAAATGTTTGCAAATGAGACAACTAACTAGCAGAGACAAAATGAGGAAATGCTAAAATGAATATAGGTGAATGTGTGTTTTTCAACAATGAGAAAAACCCATACAGTATAGTACATGCAAGTTTAAAAGACCAAAACTTTGAAAAACTTTAAAGCAGTTCAAATGAGAAAATAACCTGACTTTTGGTTAAACAACAAATATAACAGACATGTACCAATGTCAAATATCAAATACATTATAACAGCCTCCTAAATTATCCTTGGTACAGGCCCACACAATGCATCAGGGCTAAATATATTGAACAGCATATATATAAGAGAAAGAAAGATGAACTGCTTAAATGTGTTATACATTGAATTATTTTTTTTTATTATTTCAAACAAATATATCAGAATGGGATTTTTTTTATAGCTGTTAATCATATTCGTAATCATGTGTAGATCAGGTTTAGACAAAGGCCATTCAAATGATGCCATTTTGATTTTAAGAAATTTTATGATACTGAATTATTTTTCATTCAGTACCAATTTTAGTTGATTTCTTGAGTAGAGGCAAACCACAAATTTTAATATTCAATGCAGTATAAATCATCTAAAAAACACTAAAATTAATATTGTTACACATGAAAATACATAAATACGTGTACTGGAGACTGAATTTTTGGGCCGACTAAAAAAAAAATTCTCATAAAGACTTAATTTAATGCATAAACTGATGAATACAAGATGCCAACAAACAATCCATAGAATTATTAAACTTTGACACATCAATCGACTTCTACCTTTATTTAAAAATTCTTATTTTTTATTATTTGTATATTTCAGGCAATAGGATCTAGAAATTTATTAAAATCTATAGCAAAACAAAGAGAAGCACAGCAACAACAGCTGCATGCTTTAATCACAGAAAAGAAAATGCAATTAGAGAGGTAAATATTTGCAGACACAAAATATTGTCCTTTTTATGCCCCACCTACGATAGTAGAGGGGCATTATGTTTTCTGGTCTGTGCCTCCGTTCGTCCATCTGTGCCTCCATTCATCCGTCCGCTTCAGGTTAAAGTTTTTGGTCAAGGTAGTTTTTGAAGAAGTTGAAGTCCAATCAACTTGAAACTTAGTACACTTGTTCCCCATGATATGATCTTTCTAATTTTAATGCCAAATTATAGTTTTGACCCCAATTTCATGGTCCACTGAACATAGAAAATGATAGTGCGAAGTTCAGGTTAAAGTTTTTGGTCAAGGTAGTTTTCGATGAAGTTAAAGTTACATCAACTTGAAACTTAGTACACATGTTCCTTATGATATGATCTTTCTAATTTTAATTCCAAATTAAAGTTTTGACCCCAATTTCACGGTCCACTGAACATAGAAAATGATAGTGTGAGTGGGGCATTCGTGTACTATGGACACATTCTTGTTTATTATTATTTGATCATGTCAAAAAACAAAACATAAAAAAAGGTGAAAGGATATTTGCCTTTCTATTCTATTTAGTAAAACTATCAGCTACATAATGTGTGTTAGTTCATGATGTGAAATTCTTACACCAACATAAAAAAGCAAAGGAACTTTTGTTATTCATCCTAAGTTACATAACAGCATAACCTTTAGCTTGGCCTTGCACCTCACTATACATTTTGTACTTACGATACAATCTTGTTTTGGATTTACTGGACTTCTTTGCTATATACAAATAATACTTCATTTGAGTTAATGTCAGTAAATGCTGACATTATTTAACATGCAAAGATATATATCTATAAACACCTGCACGCTCTCTGTCAATTTCCTTGTTTTGTTTGTGAGTTAGGTATATTTGTATAAAGTTGGATATATTTCACAGAGGTTTGAAAATTGTAATATTTATAGATTATAGTTGAAATGACCAATGATAATCTGTTTATAGCTACATGTATTTTAAGACGACGCTGTCAATTTCATTAGCAATGCCACATGCCTCCTTAGTTTCTAGCGATAATTTTCCATCTCAAGCGAGTAGCATGATATGAAAAATTATCACAAAAAAGATCAAATTAAAATGCACAAAACACAGATAATTGCATTTATTCAGTTTTCTGTCAGCCTATAAACATATCTTTCTTATTGTGATAAAAAAATCTATGGAGATTATTTGGCCCTGTTCCATCAGTCATGGTTCATTGACTTTACATGGTTTGCATAACTTACATATTAAGGTATTGATACATGTAGTTAGATTTCAACATTTGCATTTTACTATCAAAATAACAAAAAGGTGACACATATCTGTATTTTAAAACAGTTTAATAAGGATATCCTACAGTATATTGTCTATCAGCATAACTTAAATTCTGTGTTCATTAATTAAGTACTTGTAGATGGATAAAAGTGAAAAAAGCACCTTACATAAAAAAATATTAAAAAAAATTCCATGATGTCACCATACAAACTTCAACTAATTCATTTTTTTTACATAAATAAGGCAGTTAGTTTTCTCATTTGAATTGTTTTACATTGTCTTATCAGGGCCTTTTATAGCTGACTATGTGGTATGTGCTTTGCTCATTGTTGAAAGCTGTACGGTGACCTATAGTTGTTAATGTCTGTGTCATTTTGGTCTTTTGTGGATAGTTGTCTCATTGGCAATCATACCACATCTTCTTTTTTATAAATAAAGGTGTCTACAATATTTCAATCTATAAATTCCCCAAGTTTAAAAAAACACTAGTCCAGTGTTCTGTAGTTCACCATTGTGACTATGTCTAAATAAAAAAGAAGATGTGGTATGCTTCCCAAATGAGACAACTCTTCACGAGAGATCAAATAACACAAAAATTATGAGCTATATGTCACTCTAAGGCCTTGAAGGCTTCAACAATGAGCAAAGCCCATACTGCATAGGCAGCTATTAAAGGCCCTAAAATAACAAATGTAAAACTAATTCAAACACAAAAACTAAAGGCCTAGTTTATGTACAAAATAGTGAAAGAAGATCAAATGTGTAACAAACAGCACCTACTGAATCAGAGGCTTCTGACTTGGTACAGATACATGCATACAGAATGTGGTTTGGTTTAACATGTTTGCAGGTGCCTATACCTCCCCAAACTGTGACAGTGATGTAACAATTCTATGTCTCTTTGTCTACACATAAAACCATGACAGTTGTATGAAATAATGAAGTTACCTTTGAATAGGTTTATTTGGTCTAAAAGATAGTAATTTTATAATAAATTTATGCAATTTGTTTGATAAAATTTGTATTAGATTTTATTTATTGATTATCTCCCCTTGACACATGTTAATTTGTTTCATTTTATATCTTTGTAGATTACGAATACAACATGATGCCTTAAAAAAGACTGAAGATGACCAAAAAGAATTCATTGAACAATTTTTATTGCAGAAATAGTCATTTTATTATTGTATATTGTTGTGATATTTATATTATTAGATTTTGAAATTAAATGGGTTTTCATTTACTTTAAACAGCCCTTTTCAAGATTAGAAAATTTCCATGATTGAGCTCTATTTAGCCTAAATTTATTTCAAGGATTGATCTAATTATGTCATTAGACGTATCTTAATTAATATTGAAAAAAAAGAATGATGGGATGTATTTTGCAAGAAAAAGTGCATTGATTGCTGTTATTCATCTGAAATTCCCAGGGTTAGAGGACTTTAATATGGAACTAAAGCTTTTCAGATCAATGCAGATTTATGAATTACAACAATAAACTTTTTCTCCTGCAATTTTAATTTTTCTAAAAAGATTATTGCCTGCAATGACAGCTGGGATTTTAAGTAAATAATATTTTGGATGCCAGTTGATATTCTTCCTATATCCCTGTAAATTCAGAGAAATGTTTGTGATGCTTTTATTATTTCAAAAATTGCAAAGAAAGATCTCACCATAATTAAAAACAAGAGTGCACACGCTGAAATGTTTCACCTTCTTTACTAATCATTGATATTATGTTGATAGTCCTAAATATAAAGCTTTATTACAACTGTCACATAAACTTAACATTAACCAAGAAAACTAAACATTGACCAATGAACCATGAAAATGAGAGCAAGGCAGGCATGTACAGCAAACAATTCTTCTATACAACAAATATAGTTGATCTATTGCCTATAGTTTAAGAAAAACAAAACAAAACACAAAAACTTAAAACTGAGCAATGAACTGTGAAAATGAGGTCAATGTCAAATAAAACCTGCAGGACTGACATATAGATCATAAAATATTTCCATACACCAAATATAGTTGACCTATTGCATATAGTATTTAGAAAAAAGACCAAAACTGAAAAACTTAACTTTGACCACTGAACCATGAAAATGAGGTCAAGGTCAGATGACACCTGTCAGCTAGACATGTACACCTTACAATCATTCCATACACCAAATATAGTAGAGCTATTGCATACAGTATAAGAAAAACAGACCAAAACACAAAAACTTAACTATAACCACTGAACCATGAAAATGGGGTCAAGGTCAGATGACACCTGCCAGTTGGACATGTACACCTCACAGTCCTTCCAAACACCGAATTTACTAGACCTATTGCTTATAGTATCTGAGATATGGACTTGACCACCAAAACTTAACCTTGTTCACTGATCCATGAAATGAGGTTGAGGTCAAGTGAAAACTGTCTGATGGGCATGAGGACCTTGCAAGGTACGCACATACCAAATATAGTTATCCTATTACTTATAATAAGAGAGAATTTAACATTACTAAAAATCTTAACTTTTTTTTCAAAAACCATGAAACCATGAACCATGAAAATGAGGTCAAGGTCATTGGACAAAAGTCGCAGGCTCGACAAAAATCATCTTTATGTTTGACTCATAATTTGTATGCTGATTGCATTGTTTCCTGAGATGGTTAATTTTATCTCCATTTTTGTTTTCCATAAAAAATTTCAATAAGAAAGATGCACATTGAAAGTTTATTTTAAATGGCAACCATAGGATAAAAAAATGCATTTATTTAAATTTGTATGAAAAATTTAAGATTTTTAAAAAAAAGTACTGAAGGAGAGAATAGTTCTTGTTAATAGAATGTTTAAACCCAAATCAGCTATTAGAAAACCATTGTCCAACTCCACCAATAGTTCTTCAGTTGTTATCATATATACCAACATTGATTTTTGTCTTTTTTATGTCTCTACAACTGACCTGCAAGAACTATACCTTCAAAATCATCATTGTATTAGGAGAGTTTGAAGACCTGTTGGTGACCTTCTGCTGTTGTTTTTTCTATGGTCAGGTTGTTGTCTCTTTGACACATTCCCCATTTCCATTCTCAATTTTATTTGTATGATTCTAATGAAATTAATCCACCAGACACCCAAGGATTAGAATTTAATCGAAAGAAAACTAACTAAACAAAGTTTGATACAATTGCTTGTTCACATTTTTTTCAGTTTTGATATGGAAACCAAGCTTCACTTATGGTGGGTTAGACTTTTTAGCTCACCTGGCCCGAAGGGCCAAGTGAGCTTTTCTCATCACTTGGCGTCCGGCGTCCGGCGTCGTCCGGCGTCGTCCGGCGTCCGTCGTCCGTCGTCCGTCGTCGTTAACTTTTACAAAAATCTTCTCCTCTGAAACTACTGGGCCAAAATTAACCAAACTTGGCCACAATCATCATTGGGGTATCTAGTTTAAAAAATGTGTTCGGTTACCCGGCCAACCAACCAAGGTGGCCGCCATGGCTAAAAATAGAACATAGGGGTCAAATGCAGTTTTTGGCTTATAACTCTGAAACCGAAGCATTTAGAGCAAATCTGACATGGGTTAAATTGTTTATCAAGTCAAAATCTATCTGCCCTAAAATTTTCAGACGAATCGGCCAACCGGTTGTTGGGTTGCTGCCCCTGAATTGGCAATTTTAAGGAAATTTTGCCGTTATATGGTTATTGTCTTGAATATTATTATTGTAAACAGCAATAATGTTCAGCAAAGTAAGATCTACAAATAAGTCAACATGACCGAAATGGTCAGTTGACCCATATAGGAGTTATTGCCCTTTATAGTCAATTTTTAACCATTTTTCGTAAATCTTAGTAATCTTTTACAAAAATTTTCTCCTCTGAAACCACTGGGGCAAATTTATCGAAACTTGGCCACAATTATCTTTGGGGTATCTAGTTTAAAAAATGTGTCCAGGGACCCGGCCAACCAACCAAGATGGCCACCATGGCTAAAAATAGAACATAGGGGTAAAATGCAGTTTTTGGCTTATAACTTAAAAACCAAAGCATTTAGAGCAAATCTGACTATAAGAAAATTGTTTATCAGGTCAAGATCTATCTACCCTGAAATTTTCAGATGAATCTGACAACCTGTTGTTGGGTTGCTGCCCCTGAATTGGTAATTTTAAGGAAATTTTACTGTTTTTGGTTATTATCTTGAAAATTATTATAGATAGAAATAAACTGTAAACAGCAATAATGTTCAGCAAAGTAAGATTTACAAATAAGTCAACATGACCGAAATGGTCAGTTGACCCATATAGGAGTTATTGCCCTTTATAGTCAATTTTTAACCATTTTTCGTAAATCTTAGTAATCTTTTACAAAAATCTTCTCCTCTGAAACTACTGGGCCAAATTAATCCAAACTTATCCACAATCATCTTTTGGGTATCTAAAATGTGTCCGATGACCTGGCCATCCAACCAAGATGGCCGCCATGGCTAAAAATAGAAGATAGGGGTAAAATGCAGTTTTTGGCTTATAACTCAAAAACCAAAGCCTTTAGAGCAAATCTGACAGGGGGATAAATTGTTTATCAGGTCAAGATCTATCTGCCCTGAAATTTTCAGATAAATCGGACAACCTGTTGTTGGGTTCCTGCCCCTGAATTGGTAATTTTAAGGAAATTTTACTGTTTTTGGTTATTATCTTGAAAATTATTATAGATAGAAATAAACTGTAAACAGCAATAATGTTCAGCAAAGTAAGATTTACAAATAAGTCAACATGACCGAAATGGTCAATTGACCCCCTAAGGAGTTATTGTCCTTTATAGTCAATTTTCAACAATTTTTATAAAATTTGTAAATTTTTACTAACATTTTCCACTGAAACTACTGGGCCAAGTTCATTATAGATAGAGATAATTGTAAGCTGCAAGGATGTTCAGTAAAGTAAGATGTACAAACACATCACCATCACCAAAATACAATTTTGTCATGAATCCATCTGCTTCCTTTGTTTAATAGTCACATAGACCAAGGTGAGCGACACAGGCTCTTTAGAGCCTCTAGTTTATATCAACATTATTTTGTCTCTGATAATTTAGTGTGGAATTAAAAAAACTCATAGGCAACTTTCAATTTAACTATTGCAGTTGTGTTGTGAAGCAATTTCAATTATGGTTGATATCCATTGACTTGATATGTATGAGCTGTTAATATTGCCATTTACTTTCTATTTAGAATTTTGTTGAGATTTCAGTATTTTTATGCCCCACTTCGGGGCATTATGTTTCTGTCTGTTCATCTGTCCCACTTCAGGTTAAAGTTTTTGGTCATGTAGTTTTTGATGAAGTTGAAATCCAATCAACTTGAAACTTAGGACACGTTCCCTATTACTAGTATATGGTCTTTCTAATTTTAATGCCAAATTAGAGTTTTGACAGCAATTTCACGGTCCACTGCACATAGAAAATGATAGTGCCAGTTGGGCATCTGTGTACTAAGGACACATTCTTGTTATTTCACTTTTCAGTCAAGGAGCAGTAGCCATAACAAGGAAAGTTTTAAATGATTAGACTTAACCTGGACCCTTGTTATCGACCAAAAAAACAAACAAATTGCTTTATAGTAAGACAGGAATGTGTGCTTGTAGCACATTTGTTTTTAACAGGAAAATATATCTGGTAGATGACAAAAAATATTGCTCAAAATAAAAAAATGAAAAAAGTACCCCCTTTTTGTTGCATGTTCTTTTTTTTTTTTTGTAAGTCCTCTGATAGAGATGAAAAGTGGAGTGATACTATCTTGGAAAAACTAACACCACATATTCATTTGCCAGTCCCAAGTCATGAACATCTTCAGTTGTTGTCTTGTGTAATATCTTTTAAGTGTTTTGTTGTAATTTAAAGAATTTGGTGGTGATGGGTCCATCTTTATCATTGTGGATTTATTTATTTCCCTGGGTACCAATTTTGGTGGATTATAGAAAACTTACATGTTCATGAATATTTAATTTCGCCAAAGTCTGCATACAAGCCTATTGTAAATATGTCATTCATTGAACATTAAATTTAGTGGTTCACCTATATCCACAAAATCAACGAGGTTTAAATTTATTCACAACCATTACAGACAGAAGCTCAACTTGATAGAGTTAGACATATTGCATTAAGAAAGTTTGTTTGATACTAAAATCCAACCACTAGTCAGCAAGTGAAATCTTTAGGCTCCTTTATTAAACAGTCTATGGAACTGAGGACAGGGAACACTGGAGGTCATAAAATTTTGTTGTGTTTAATGTTGTGGTTTATTTCTATTTTTTATGTAAATTTTAATGTCGCCATTATATTGTTGTTATTACATGTAATTGTCATGCCTTTGGCCCTGGGTGTAATTTGTGCTTTAATAAAGAATTATTGTGTCACTTGGTTGATGTCTCATAACCATAAACCCCACATCTCCATAATCCATACAAAGAGGAAACAATCTTTTCAAGCTATGTAGCACTTTATTTCAAAACAAAATATCAATAACAATACATCTCTATTAAAAAATGCTTAAATATCAACTAGAGAATACAATAAAATACTTCACTAAAATATTATAAAATGTGCACCTGCCTCTAGTACCTGTCTCCAGTACAGGTTAATTGTTATGCAAATGACTATCCTAGAAACAATCCCAAATTGTTCTATAAAATCATTAATGAAATTTGAGATATTTCAATGGGACACTATTTTAAGACATAAAACAACAGCAAAGTTTGTGAAAACGGACAACATTTTATAATCCATGTCCAATTTAACTATAAATTCTCCCCCAAATAAACTATTTAACTTTTCTTTTGGAAAGGTGTCCCACCAAATTTTATTAAAACCTTTTTATTTCTAATATTTTGTTTTCCATAAGACAAAACGTCCTTTGATATTACAGTTATTGGTAAAAAATCATCACAATGTTCTCAACATATAATTACTAATAGAGTAAAATAAACATAGTCTCTCCTGTCATTTTGTAGAAATACCAGTTACTACAAAAATATACCCTAAGTATCACATAATATCCCTTATATACAATGTATCTTCAAAATATTGCTGACCATGGCCTTGGTTCTAAACGAGAACTAGAAATAATTTGTGTTACAATTTTTTTTCCAATGTCAAAAATAACCTCCCTAGTTCATTTTGTGCAAAAACTGCAATTTTTATGGTTTGATTCTTTGAATATTTTTAATAAAAAGCGTTTTTTTCATTAAATGCATTTTGTTGAACATGTTATCATAAGTGAACTCAAAAATGTAAAATGTTACAGATTATCAATTTGAGGTATAAGTTGAGTACAGTCAAAATACTAGTTTAAACATATTTATTTATAGTGGATTGGGAAACAAGTTTTGCAACTTATATTAATCCCTTTCAATTTTGCGGATGCGAGTGCTGCCTTATAGTGGCATTAGCCTGCTCTTTATTGAAAATCTACAAGGGTGTCTTTTACATGCAAGAGATATGGCTCTCTCTTAACACGGGTCAGCCATTTATCGCCCCCTTCCGATGGACTATCATCGTTTCCTCAAGACCATACTCGTAAATGGTCTTAAGAGAGAGCCGAAAATTCAGTCCCTGAAATTTTCATCTCGGAACGGGAATCAAACCAGGAACCTTTGTGTTAGTAGTCCGATGCACTAACCACTACAATTCAAAATACTGACAAAGATACCACAGGGAAGTCATAATGTCTACTGCTTTTATAAACAGAGATTAGAAAGAATTGATATACATTGTACTTAACTATCAATACACAAAATTTTTGTTCACAGAATGCAATCCTTTAAAAAAATATTGTCATGCGTTTTTCCAAAAGAACATTTTTTTCAGTTGCTTTTTCTGAAATATTGTAAATAATGAGTTTTTCGTGTTTGCAAAACCAATATCATAATTGAGGCCATGGTCAGTCATACAGGCTGCACAAAAACAATTCTAAAACATTCATAACAATTAATAAATAACAGATATTCTCTTATAAATTTGTAAGTATTTGAGACAGACAAGTTAAAAAGCTGTGGCTATCAAAAGCAAAATGCTTTGTGAGTATAATATATGCAAAGCTATTCTGGCAATGAAGTTAAATCAGAATACATAAGTAGAGAATTAATGATTTTGTATAGATTCAAAACAAAAGCTGCAAATCAAATATTGTTTGGAAGCAATTTACGTTCACTGAGAAAAGTATATCAATAAATAAATATTGAAAATTGAAGAATAGAAAGATCCAATAACAATGGTACAAAATTATACATCTTAAATGCCCAAAAAATCCTGTTTACACTGAATATATATGTTTGTTTACAGAGCTGATATGGAATTCTATTTTTCGATGCTATCATGAATAACAATATGCACTGCAAATACATGCGTTACACACAATTTAATTACATATGCATAATTACTTGATATTTAGTCAGGGAGAGGACATGTTTTTCTATATATTGTTTATACATTGTAATACATATAAATAAAAACGTATGTATAAATTAAAGAAAAAACCTTTCTTGAAAATAATGACAAAATTTCAGTTTTTTTTTGTGAGAGCATTGATCCCCTCAATGATCAAGAAATATATAATTTAATAGAAAAGCTACACATAGCTCTTCCATCACAGTCTAATAAGATTTTCTCTATTACAAAGAAATAAAAAAAAAATAACAATTCTAAATTCTTTGCCACAATCAAAACATTTTACAAATTTATACTTATATAAAACATGTTTTAACAAACAAGTATTTCCTATTCAGTTTAAAGACTATTATCGACTTCTCATAATTTTCATATACATGTAATGCTAACATAAAAGATATTAAGATTTTCTTTCAACTTTAAAAAAAATTGAAATGGATTTGCAAGGATCATTTTGGAAATAGTGAAAATGAACATCTCAAATATTTGTAAATGCTACTGAGAATTTGAAAACATATGTTTATGGTATCATAAAAAGTTGTCCTGATATTCCTTCCACTTTTAAAAACTGAAATGGATTTGAAAGGATCGTTTTGAACATCTATAATTTTTGTAAAATGCTATCAAGAATCTAGAAACATATTGTTTATGCTATCATAAAAAGTTTCCTAGATTTTCTTTCCACTTTTTAAAACTGAAATGGATTTGCAATGATCATTTTGGAAATGGAAAATGAACATATCCCTGCTTGTGAATGCTACTGAGACTATGAAAACATATTTTTTGTTATCATAAAAAGTTTCCAAGATTTTCATTTCAACTTTATGAATTGAAATGGATTTGCAAGGATCATTTTGGAAAATGTTAATGAACATCTTCACTGCTCTTGAATTCTAATGAAAACCTAGAGACACTCTTATTATGAAATATTAAGCAAAAAATATATAACTAAATGGAAAAAAAAATCTGAACTACAAAATAAATTCTTCAAAATGGGTATGAACACATATATGGTAATATGAATTTTAAAGCAATAAAATGTGACCTGGAATTAGACTCTTTTGTAATGCTAATATTCACTATGATTATAAAAACTTTAAAACATTTTCTATGTAAAAAATTGACATCCCACATTACAAAATTACAAACAGGTGTCTTTGAAATATTTTTAATATAAATATGATTTAAATTTTTGTCTTGGTATAAGACAGCTGCATATTCTGTTCCATTTTGAAACTTAATTGAGACAGTAAAATAATAGATTGATATTGGCAAGTTTCAAATTCAGTATGGAGTTATACCTTAAACATAAGTATTCAAAACCACTGTAATACCCTTAAATAATATCTGTGACATAGATATATGACATTAAGCCCTATAATAGTACTAGTTTAAAGTCATATGAAACCAGTGAGTGGTGAAAAATAATGTTTATCCAATTCTTGAACCAATGCATGTATATATCATAGACTTAGTCCTCTGTGCACGATTTTATCATTTTCTACGCAAATACATGTATATCATATAATCGTCATTTTTTTTCTCTCTGTCTGTTATGACTTAACAAATATGGCTGCTCATTAAATGCCGTGTTTTGAAGCCGAAGTTTAACGATTGTCACCATATAGTAAACAAATAACAAAAAGCAAGGGTATTGAGCACGTGTTTAACATGTACAATCAGATTATTGTTTATTTTAATGACAGATTCATGCGTATTGCGATCACCGGATTTTTACGAGGATGGTTACGCTCAGGTCACTATGCATACGGAAAATATGTCGGCGAATTGCTTCCTGGAAGCAAGCAATTAAAAATAAGTAAACTTCTTCTAAATGTGGACAAATTAAAGAACTTTCCTCAGAAAAAAATATATGTACATAAGTTGTAAAATGAAAACAATCCATTTAGTTATAAAAAACATATGCATTTTTTTTTTAATTTGAGGTTTCTTATGACTTTAAAAGATAAAATATTTCATGAACAAAAAAGTGAAGAAAAAAAAGTGTAAATATGACTGTTTTCAATATTCTATTAATTTTTTATTTATCATTTTCCATATCAAACTTATTTTAGTAGACTAGTTTAAAAGATAAAATATTTCACAAACAAAAAAGTGATGAAAAAAAATGTGTAGAAAGGACTGTTATCATCATTTTACATATCAACCGTATTTTAGTAGAACAATACATTTCCATTAGAGTTTCTCTAAATTCAATTTTAAAACTTAAGCATAAAATGTAAAAACAAGAATGTGTCCCCAGTACACGAATGCCCCACTCGCACTATCATTTTCTATGTTCAGTGGGCTGTGAAATTGGGGTAAACCCTCTAATTTGGCATTAAAATTAAAAAGATCATATCATAGGGAACATGTATACTAAGTTTGAAGTCGATTGGACTTCAACTTCATCAAAAACTACCTTGACCAAAAACTTTAACCTGAAGCGGGACAGATGGACGAACGGACGAACGAACGAACGGACGGACGGACGCACAGTCCAGAAAACATAATGCCCCTCTACTATCGTAGGTGGGGCATAAAAATAATATCCATTTCAGAACATTTACAGTAAAGCCCTATAATCAGACAATATCTCCTTTCAAATAAAATGAGGATTAAAGATCTTACAAAGAAAACAAAACGATACATACATAATAAATAACAATTCATACAAACAATAAATATGGCATTCTAATATCAAACAATAACAAAAACAAGTATACAATAATACGCTATTGATTTGGCATAATTAGATCAGGGTTATTCCAGAAAAAAATGTAGGGGGGGGGGGGGGTTGGAAGGCACATTGTATTAATAATACATGGGTGATTAGTATCAGAGCAACTTTTCACACTATAATGCACTATAATTCTCAATTACAATTGTCTGGGTGGTGGGTGCTGACAAAAACTGCCTTCCAACCCCTCCATACATTTTTTTCTGGAATAGCCCTCATTTGATCTTACCTGCCAACCTTCTGACAATAACATAGAATACTTTTCTAAATTTTAAAGATATTTTTGCATGTTTTATAAAAAAGAAGATGTGGTATCATTGCCAATGAGACAACTCTCCACAAGAGACCAAAATGACACAGAAATTAACAACTATAGGTCACTGTACAGCCTTCAACAATGAGCAAACCCCATACTATCGAATATATAAAATAAAAGATGTATTATAATTGCCAATGAGACAACTCTCCACAAGAGACCAAAATGACACAGAAATTAACAACTATAGGTCACAGTACGGCCTTCAACAATGAGAAAACCCCATATCTTTGATTATATAAATTAAAAGATGTATTATAATTGCCAATGAGCCAACTCTCCACTACATACCAAATGACATTGAAGTTAACAATAGCTCATTGTAAAACTGTCAACAATGAGTGTAACCCCTATAGCAGAGTCAGCTAGAATGAGCCCAGAAAGATGTTAATTTGCATATATGACATGTCCTTGCCAAATGAAAGGTAACTTGAACTCCATCGGACAAAGACAGGAAATAGGCAGTTCAAAAGGGCACTATGAGAGTAAAATTCTGTGAAAGATTTATAAAACTCTGTTCAATGGTTCAGATACAAAAGTTGTATGACCTGACCAACAGAGGGATAAAAGACACACGCCCATCATAATAAGCCACCCCTTCCAAGTGTCTGTTTAAAATAATGATCTTTCAATGGTATATCTATACTTGGTGTATAAGATGTAAAAGTTGTACGACTTGACCAAGACAAACACCCATCATAATAAGCCACTCTTTCCAATCGCTTTGGTAAAATAAAGATCTTTCAATGGTATATTTGAACTTGGTGTATTATAAGATGTAAAAGGTTGGCAGGTAAATGAGATACTAATACAATGGTACTATTAACATGAGATAGCTTTTTCAAGTCTGTCCGCTTGGTTTGTTCTTTTTGCTTTGTCTCTGACATGTGACACAAGACCTTCCTTCTTTATCTTTATTGTCATTACCTGTGAAAAATAAAAGAGACATGAGAAAAAAGATCAACAGGCTTTGAAAATAAAGTACTGTAAATTCAGAAATTACCGGGTATTTATTATTACGAAAAATGCAACAGGGTTATAATAGCAATCATTTAAACTCGCATTTTAAATGTTTTTGTATGAACTAAACAAGATTTTTCGCGATATTGCAAAAATTAAAATAGCATTTTGGTCTAAAATGACAAAATCACAATAATAAATGCATGCAATAATTTCTGAATTCACAGTATCTACTACACATAGATTTTTTTTAATATGACATAGAAAATTATACACATATATAATTAAGTTTTGAATGTCACACCTCTTCTAAATGGCTGAAAGTTTTTTGTCTACCAGCTCTTAGACATAATTTTGTCATGTGATCCTAACATTAACATTTTTTATGATTTACTTCTAAAGAATGGAATTTAGAATTAAGTTATAAGGAATAACTAATATTTTTCTTGTCTATTCGAAATAACCTTAAAATGCATGTTATTCAGTATGCACCATATTTTTGTCCTTAATTCTTCATAGACAATTTTTTTTTACAGTCAATCTTTAATTAAACAAGATTTCACCTTAGGTAATGTTTCATGGACTAAAGTGAACATCATCAAGATGACTGTAGAAAATTTGTGTATCCATCTGATGAGTTAAGCCTTTTTCAACTGATCTTTATAGTTTGTTCTTATGTTGTACTGTTACACCACTGTCCCAGGTTAACAGGAGAGTTGGGATCCCGCTAACATGTTTAACCCTGCCAAATTTTGTATGTATGTGCCTGTCCCAAGTCAGGAACCTGTAATTCAGTGGTAGTCACTTGTTGATGTTTTGCATATTTGTTTTTCGTTCATTTTTTTTACATAAATCATGCCGTTAGTTTTCTCGTTTTTATTGTTTTACATTTGTAATTTTGGGGCCTTTTACAGGCGATTTTGGGAATGGGCTTTGCTCATTGTTGAAGGCCATACTGTGACCTTTAGTTGTTGTGGAGAGTTGTCTTATTGGCAATCAAACTACATCTTTTTTATATTGACTCATTCTAGATATTTTTGACTTGAGATATGACTTACAAGCAATGAGGAATATTGTTTCCATAGTAACTTACCTGGCCTCCCCTAGTAACACCCATAATTCCTTGTGTATCCGTGTTGAGGGTTGATGTAAACATGATGAAGTTGGAGATTTTATTACAACAAAGACACGCTGCTGTCTCCATGTCAGAGAGGTAGAGGTAGCCGTATTTAGTAATGGTGAACAATAAACCGTACTTCTCTGAAACCTGAAAATAAAATTCAAATTACTCAATTCAGAGGTGGATTTAGGGGGGGGGGCCCCCCTTTTTTGGGAAAAAATTTGGTTGCTTATATAGGGAATCACTGAAGCGTGACTGGAGCAGGCCCCCACTTATGAAAATTTCTGGATCCGCCACTGCAATTTTACTTTCTATGCGTAGCTTAAAGGTTAAAGTTATGGTTAAGGTAGGTCACCATGCAATCAAGGTCCCATCAACTTGAAACTTGTTACACACATCTAAATAATGTGTAACTTTTAAATCAAAGGTTGAATTATTGTCTGTATTAAAGCCTTTTTCACAATTCACTGAACTAGAAAATGATAGCGCAAGTTGGACATGATGTCCACTGGACAAATATTCTTATTTATCATAATCTACAATATAAAGATGAATAAAAATACATAAGCTACTGTAAATTTTGAAATTATTGTGATCTTTGAAGAAAGGATACTTATGTGAGATTTAGTATTGCGATTTCAAAAAAAATTTGCATACATTTATATGCATCAAATATAAGAATGCAAGTTCTTATTGCGATACTAAACCTGTTGCATTATTCACAGTGATAAAAACCACTCAATAATTTCTTAATTAACAGCTACCACATGTATTGTTTAAAGACTTACATGGAGTGAAACAGGGAAGTCATAAGTATCAGCACCATCATAAAATTGCACATGATCATAATTATTTCTGGGAGCAAAATTTCCTTGCTTGTATGGACCAAGTTCTATTACATGGATCTGAAAATATATATCAAGCAATTCAAAATAAAACTTTTGACAATCTGCCAGGAATATGTGCATAAGGCATATATACAAAATATCAAAAACGAGAAATTCATATCTATATAAACGTTGATCAATGAACTTTATCAATGTTATATCAATTTCATTTCATAGAACTTCTTCTATGATCTATTCAGAAACATACATTTATAGCTGACTATGCAGTATGTGCTTTGCTCATTGTTGCAGGCCAAACAATGAGCCATAGTTGTTAATTTCTGTGTCATTTTGTCTCTTTTGAAGAGTTGTCTCATCATTTGGCAATCAATGATACCACATCTTCTTTTACATACATAGCAAAGAAAACAATTTTGTTGTTCATATTAAAAAGAACATGCAACCATGAGAGGAATCTTTCTTATTTACAAATCTATGCACATGTAAGAGACTGCAAATCAGACAGATTCAGCTCCAGGGAGAACTTTCTCAAAAGGGCTACTAAGTAATGTATACAGCTTTACATGTCATACAAGTGAGAGGTTTAGCTAGCTACAAAATCAGGTTCAATCCACTATTTTCTACATAAGAAAATGCCTGTACCAAGTCAGGAATATGACAGTTGTTATCAATTCGTTTGATGTGTTTGAGCTTTTGATTTTGCCATTTGATTAGGGACTTTCCGTTTTAAATTTTCCTTGGAGCTCAGTATTTTTGTGATTTTACTTTTTACCTTTCCTATATCCACTGCATCTCTGGTGGCAGCACATAGTACTGTTGATGGTAATGGATTGTCATTATACTGGTAATTAGTAAAACATACAGCATGGGCCGTTATACATTGAGTTATGTCCTCATCTACATAGTAGAGCTGTGTTAAACCTGATATCTTCTCCTCCTGAAAAGGTCAAATACACTTACTAATATATATTTGTGGTAAAGTAAGGTGTGGGATACCAAAAAGACATTCAAACTCAAAATTGAACATCAATTGACAATATCATGGCTAAAAAGACCAGTACATAAAACACTACATGGAAAATTAAAGACTGATCAACACAAACCCAACCAAAATCTGGGAGGGATCTTAGGTGCTCTCGAATGGTAGGAAGATCTTGCTACACATGGTGCATTGTCAATTCAATTAGCTAATGGATAAAAACTACAAGCTGTATGAAATTAGTTAAAAATAAAATTCTAAATATTTTCTATTTGTCATGTTTCTATAAGATACTGTGAAGTACTTTAATTCGTGGGTATAAATTTTTTGTGGTTTGAGCAACATTTACATTTAAGTGGGTTTTTTAATTCGTGGTTTTTATTTTTCTCAAAAAATAATTGAAAAATTAAATCCATCCATTACAAACGAAGGTAACAAATTGTCTGGATTAAAGGAAATTGGAAAGTATACATTGACCTGTGTAAATCTAGTGATCACACTAATTAAACAGAGATAAAGTGATCAACAGATTAAAGACCATCAAAGGTGTTAATTAGGCCATAAACATGTCACCTAAAGAAAACAGTTACAGAAATGCTATAAACATATCTTGAATGGTAAAATAAAACTATTAAGATTCAAGATTCAATAGTTTATTAAAGTCTCAAAAGTAACCAAAAGCAAGCCAAGCATGAAATTATTATTGCCCATCCGTACGAAAATCATGAGGATATAAAATGAACACTTTATTATAGCATATCAATACCGGAAATTTGAATTTCATCCATCAAAAATATTTTTTTTATGAGAATTAAAAGACCAAAAGTTGCACAGTTAAGATTTTAAAGATCAAATGGGTATAATCATGCCGCCTGCAGTTGTAGTTCATAGTGCGTTTGCCCTGTGACTTCTATTATAGTATTCTCAGATTTGGCAGTACATGTACAATGTATTCTATATATTCCCTAGTTCATATTATCAGTAAACAAACCTACATGGGGATCTTTCAAAATTATGTCTTGATTTTGACAATGGTTGTTTTAATTCTTTAGAAACTTAAATTCATTGATAAGGTCATCCACGAAAGCCACGAAAATTGGTTCCCCTAGAATAAAAGTACTTTCACAGTAATTGAAAATTTTAAAAGTTTACATTAAAAATATGCTTTCAGTTTATGTTGAAACATTATGTATAAGGTGTAATTATCTCCCCTTTGATAGGATATTCCAGGGACTAGTGTTGTATTATGACTTTATAAGGGTAACTGCTTACAAGGTCTAGAACCTATTGAACTAAGGGTTCTTAAACTTCAGGTAAAGTGGAAGTCATCTGCTCTAAACTTTTGGTGTCTTTACTCCTATCTTTAGTCTCAAAACAGAAAGTGGATGTTAAACTAGAAATAAGATTAACTAAATTGCTTGGCATAGTTCACTAATCATGACATACCTCAGGCATCAGACCAGTCATGGCCAGCCACTTTAAACTGGGATCTGCCTTGTAACTTATTATTTCTGTAAATTCTAATCGGTGATGTCTTAAAAATACTTTTTCAGGAGCACAATCTGAAAATAGAACTTTATTTAATCAATATACATTATACAAGATCAATTTTATGCAATACTAGAAACTGTCAGCAAATGCTTAATATGGTAACAATAGAAGTGGCAAATTCATATGCATGTGCTTGCTAAAATTATAGCTTCCTCGAATATACTTTATATCTTGAAAGCAGAACTTAAAAAAATTATTGGACCATCACAAACATCACATGTTTTAATTTAATTTATGATTGTACCTCATGTAACCTGTTGTTTCTGATTTTTATTTTGCTTTGGTGTGTTATTATCTTGTTAAAGTTTCCACTTCAGTGGTCTTGTGGCAGCCTGTTTGCCTCAAGTGTGGGAAATCATGAGGTTGGAACCCCGACGAGTCAAACAAAAGACTTTGAAATTGTCATTTGCTGCTTCACCCTTAAAGTAGGGTGTTGGTTGTTGGTGTGATTTCTTGTGCTGTACATAATTTTTGATAATTGTGTTTAAGTAATATATCATACATTATAACATACCTTCCCATATTGGCCAATGATATACCAGGGTTTCTGTAACCATAGCAATGACCTCTGTGTTCAGCCATGTCCAGTATACTACAGGATCATGCAGTTTTGTTTTACTAATCAACTGTTTAGTATTAAAATTGAATACTTCAAATCGTATCCCAGCTGCAATTAGAAAATACAATCAACTTATGATCATGTTCATTTTAAAAGAATATCTACATTACGACACAGATCTACATATTTTAGGAATCCATTTTCACTGAACTAGTAAACTTTTTTTGTTTAAGGGCCATCTGAAGCCCCTTCAAGGTGCAGGATTTTTTGAAGTGCTGAAGACCCATTGGTGGCTATGGCCTGTTTTCTGCTCATTAGTCGGGCTGTCTCTTTGACCCATTCACCATTTCTGTTCTCAATTCTATTGTGATATCAGTTTATATTGTGGAAGTAGAATCATATAAGAGTTTTAATCTTGAATCCTGAAAAATATATATATCCCAGGGTTCACCATAAAACGAAAATCAAGGGTAGTAAAAAAATTCTTCAAAACAAAGCAGAAATACAAATTCAGGATGAGATACTTCAAATCATGATCTATTACCATGGTTACCTTTTAATGCTATGATAGGTTCCGTGGGGTTGATTTGTACTGAGTCTGCTGTGGTCTGTCCTACATACGATATACTGCCCTCCTTAGGATTCAATACTGTCACCTGGAAATGTAATTAGTATTGTCAGTGTTTGATATTTTTAAGTTGGTTGTACACATGGTGATTTGTCAGAAAACACCATTGATGGTGATTTTTTACCTTGAATGCTGTTGATTATAGGTGATTTATTCTGAAATTTATTTTTGGAAATTCCATGACAATACATGGCACTGATGACAGGGTGATAACTCAGTGTATTCTGTGAATAAATTAATTTTTCTGGGTACCAGTTTTTCCTCTCCCAAATAAAGGTTAGTGAAAATTGGGCATAATCATGATAATTTGGGTTCAAAAGATAATATCTAGAAACCAAACTTTTGCCAAAATTCTATCCATCAATAGAAGCACATGTATTCTGTATGCTATGGGGAATTATCAAGTCCAATTTGGTAGATACTTGTCCATGTTGTCTTATGGTCAAAATAATTGACTGATTCAGAAACTGAAACGTTGAAGTCCAAATGTTTGGATGGCTTTCATCATCTATTGAGCTGAATTTGACCTAATGCCAATTAACTCTAATGCCTAATGCTTAAAATCTGACACTGTAAAAGGCTGTCACCTGATCAGTTTTTGAAAGTATACTATTTTTGAAAATATTGCATGAGCATACAAATTTTAATAGACCCCTTGAAAGAGTTTTACATACATGACATATGATTTATGTGTTTTTTAAAGTGACTAAAAATTATAAAAATTACTTAAGCATATCAACTGTGAGAAAGAAAAAAATATGTATAATGTAATCTTATTCATTCATAATAAACATGACCATAAAACCCTTAATCCAGATTAATAATTTTGATAAACAAAGTAGTACCAAAGGAATGCTTGTATATATAAGAGACTTGTGATTTTAAAGAATATTTGATTTAAAATGAAAAGATAACAACAATTAAGATTAGCGAAACATGGGATGAAATGAGCAACAATATGATTGAAATTACCCTTTTTACTATTTGGATTTCGAGAAATTCCAAATGTTTTACTAGAATTTTAATTTGAAATGTTGAGGTTTATCTTTTTACACTAAAAACTTTAACAAAGAAATAGTTGGCAAGCAAATTTTGTTAATGCATTTTGTCTAGTTAAAAGACAGAAGGTAAAAAAAATTTTATGTGAAAGATGAAAACATTACCCTCTACTGTTGTTTTTTATTTGGTCGGGCTGTTGTCTCTTTGACACATTCCCCATTTCCATTCTCAATTTTATTAGAAGCAAATCTTAATAGCTTATATGAAAAGAACAGATACAGCAGATTTTACTGTATTTTAAAAACAACAGATTTTACTGTAATTTTATAGAGAAAAATTAAAATAATCACAATAGGATATTGACAATATAAGTAGAAAAATAAACCTTCCCATGTTATTACATACAGGAAATAGTTAGTCGACAACTGCAGCGATGAAAATCAAATTATCTCAATTTTCACTTAATTTGAAAAACCACTTTTGTCCTTGATGATTTACTAGTCTGACAAAATTGTTTTAATGCTGATGCATGTGATGAGATAGATATTTTATTTTCTCTTCATTACACTAATGGGTAAATAATTTCTATTAAATGATTCTTATAAGGTCTATTAAGGATTTAGTAAAGAAAAAGTGTATTGTTTTTTTCTAATGGCTATATATACATTTCTGTTCTCACAAGATTTTTTACATGTG
This sequence comes from Mytilus edulis, assembly GCA_019925275.1. Classification (NCBI taxonomy): domain Eukaryota; kingdom Metazoa; phylum Mollusca; class Bivalvia; order Mytilida; family Mytilidae; genus Mytilus; species Mytilus edulis. Next base: position 96,619,006 of record CM034360.1, on the reverse strand, counting down.
TAACTGACCTGAAGTGTCAAATTTTGGGGTAAAAGAGCAAAATCAGTACCATTTTTATGATTAATGATAACCCTGACATGTAAAGACAATTCAGAAAACAATACCACTAAATTAGGGTTCTCTTTAAGAGCGTATATCATGTACATGCGTCGGGGATGCATAGAAATCAAGACCATATAATTTATTCCTTCAGGTTCATTAGATTTTTAACTGTCTTCTACTTTTTTTTTATTAAAATAACGGTGGTATACTTAACATTTTTATGAACAAAAGTACACCTAGGAAAATGACCATCATAAATGTACATATCTTATACAACGAAATCGTTTGTGCAGGATAACATTATGCAATTAACCAAATTATGCATTTTAAATATTATGCAATTATTTAAGTGGAGTTGACTGTACTACATAGTGACTCATTAGTAAGTATATTGAGCATATATATATATATATAAAACAATCAAGACAATAGGATGCATTATATGAAGTACAGTGTTCTCCCCAGGATTTTTGGATAGCGCTGTGGTAAGCGCGTGATTTTCGACAATTCTCAGTAACTTTGTCGCGGCGCGCGGTTGGTTTGTAATTGATTTGTTATGTGTTTTTCTTATATAATGCTATTGATGTTTTCTATTGTAATGATGTCCTCATCATGCTCATGGAAGTTACCCCTTTGTTTGCTAATGTTATTGTCTGGATATAGACATGATAGAAGAAAAGTCTTTTTGTCTCCATTGTAAATACATATAATCCTCATATCATCTGTCTATAAAACCCAAGGAGAAGTCTTTTCCATGGTGGGTCTATACCAGACTGCTTAGATGTGAAGATTTCTTATCACTAACAGGTGATGTTGCAGAACATGTAGGACCAACAATAAAGTCATTGTCAGCTTCTGTGAGAAAGTTTTCAATGACAAGATTGGTATTTTTTACATTTACCTTTATTAACATTTTTAGCAAAGTACAACTTTTCAATAAAAATGAGTATAGTATTTCAAAGGAAGAAATGAAATTGCCCTTTTAATAATATTCAAATCTTATCAAAGACTTGCTTAAAAAAAGGCTAAAATATTCCAATTATGAATATGAAAGAAATCCTTTAAAAATATTTTAAAGAGATTTTTTTATTTCAAAGGTGAATTACCAATCAAATACATTATGTATGCCAATTGAAACAACTACCACCTTTAAAGGTTTTGTTTGATAATTTTATAAACATTTGAATACATGCCACCAGATAAGTTTGTCAAGATTTGACAATACTTCTTTTAGGTCTTTCCCTCCCAAATTATCTCCCTTACTGGCTGACATAACTTCCTGTTTACACCTGTGTCTTTTTTTAGCATTAAATACTATTCCTTATCCAAGCCATCCTCTGTTTACATTAAATTTAAAGCAATATTTAATTAAGATATATTGATGATTGGTTGACAAATATCGATATTTTATATATATTTACACAAAATTTTCGTTTTGTTTTATTCCCTTATCCATTTGAAAAAGAGCCATGTATGGTCAAGTAATCGTAAAATACGGGCTTATAATGAATCCCTTGATAACAGGGATGCTTCTTTCAAGCAATACAGGTTCGACAGTTCGGTTGTAAACGCAAAAAAAGTAATGATATAATCGTAGATGGTTCAAAAAATGGTCGAGACAACGTTGTCAGAGAAGGGGGTAAAACTTCCCTTATATAATATAGAAATGAACTTTTCAGCACCCGAGACATGTATTATATGTCTCTGTTAGCACTGTCCATTCCTTTCATACGTTTCGGCATCTTTATAAAGCGAAAAAATGTAGCAATGTTCTGTTAACCTTACGACGTTTAACTTGGCTTCACCCAAGCTGGACATCGAGAAAGTGAATTTCTCAAGTCTAGTATCAGCTTGGGGTTTGTTTTTCTAATCATATCCTCTTAATTGTTTTCAAAGGGTAAAATTCATTACTGTAGAATTGCTGATTAAACAGGTATTAGTTCGATTGGGTGATAATTAATACTTCAAAGACTAGCTCATTGAAGCCAATTTGATCGTTGTTAAAATCAGTGTTTGTTCAAAGTTCGTTAAACAAGTTTGTGAATGTCGTTGGGAAATGCGGTCAATTTATTTCTTCTCATTTCATTCATATATGCCTCTATATATTCATTAAATAGATGTCAATGTTGAAATCTTTGTTTATTTTGATCTCTCAACGACGCCATTTTGTAAAATTTCTTAGACTGGTCCCGCGGAGTTACTTTAATACAACGGAAATAATTCTTTCAAAAATCGTTAACCAGTCAATCACGTGATCCGAAAAGAAAAATAAGCGGGAAATTTTAAAAAATACGAAAAAAAATATAGCGACGCGGTTGAACGGGATAGCGACGCGGTCAGTGCAATAGGACAGCGGGAAATTGAAATAGCGCTGAAAATCGCGGCGCTAAAACGGCCTGGGGAGAACACTGAAGTATATATTCAAAGTGATATATAATGTAACACGATAGTCCAATTACATATTACACTTCTCACATTAATTTGATGCAATAATAAAGTGCAGATATCTGTAGTAGTTTAGAAGGAATTTAAATATATTAGACATTGAATTTATGACACGTCACTTTCTTTATTTTTCATTCGTATATTTCAATGTTTTGCTTATTCATTTTTTTAGTTATTATATGGATGTATGGACCTGTAAAGATGATGATGTACAGGTCATCCATTCAAATTGTCCACTTAAATCTATTTTATCATTTTTTTTATGTTATACATTTTTTATAAGTACTTCATAAAATAATATGTATCTGAATGATAAAGAAACAAGAATGTGTCCATAGTACACGGATGATCCACTCACACTAGTATTTTTCTATGTTCAGTGGACCATGAAAATTGGGTCAAAATTCTATTTTGGCATTAAAAGTAGAAAGATCATATCAAAAGGGAACATGTGTACTAAGTTTTAAGTTCCACAAAAACTACCTTGACCAAAAACTTTAACCTGAAGCGGGACAGACGAAAGAACAAATGCACGGAACAGAAAACATAACGCCTCTCTAATTACTATTATAGGTGGGGCATAAAAAATAAAGGGCTGCGCTTTAGCGCATGATACGCTCGTTGCTCTTTTAACTTTTCTTTTATGCTTTAAATGAATTTATATGATCAAATAGAAATATATATACAAATCAAAAGGGATGTTACATTAATATATTCACCAAAGTTTCATAAAATCCCCCTTTTTTAAGTATAAAAATTCATTACTTAAGAAAACGTGAAATCTAAAATTTATAAAAATGGAAAGGGAGCTTATGTCAATAGATATAAACAATTTATCAAAGTTGCATAAAATTTTGTGAAAGTGTTAGTTATTGTCCCAAAATTGGAAAATCCCCCCTTTTTTAAGCATAAAAATTCATAACACGGAAATGTAAAATCTGAAATTTATAAAAATTGAAAGGGAGCTTACATCAATAGATATAAACAATTCACCAAAGTTTCATGGACATTGGTGAAAGCCTTTTTGAGTTATTGTCCGAAGTGTTGAAAGTCCCCCTTTTTTTTTTATGAATAAAGCCCCATAAATCCAAAACTTAAAATCTGAAATTTATAAAAATTGAAAGGGAGCTTACATCAATAGATATAAACAATTCCAGTGTTCTCCCCAGGATTTTTGGATAGCGCTGTGGTAAGCGCGTGATTTTCGACAATTCTCAGTAACTTTGTCGCGGCGCGCGGTTGGTTTGTAATTGATTTGTTATGTGTTTTTTTATATAATGCTATTGATGTTTTCTATTGTAATGATGTCCTCATCATGCTCATGGAAGTTACCCCTTTGTTTGCTAATGTTATTGTCTGGATATAGACATGATAGAAGAAAAGTCTTTTTGTCTCCATTGTAAATACATATAATCCTCATATCATCTGTCTATAAAACCCAAGGAGAAGTCTTTTCCATGGTGGGTCTATACCAGACTGCTTAGATGTGAAGATTTCTTATCACTAACAGGTGATGTTGCAGAACATGTAGGACCAACAATAAAGTCATTGTCAGCTTCTGTGAGAAAGTTTTCAATGACAAGATTGGTATTTTTTACATTTACCTTTATTAACATTTTTAGCAAAGTACAACTTTTCAATAAAAATGAGTATAGTATTTCAAAGGAAGAAATGAAATTGCCCTTTTAATAATATTCAAATCTTATCAAAGACTTGCTTAAAAAAAGGCTAAAATATTCCAATTATGAATATGAAAGAAATCCTTTAAAAATATTTTAAAGAGATTTTTTTATTTCAAAGGTGAATTACCAATCAAATACATTATGTATGCCAATTGAAACAACTACCACCTTTAAAGGTTTTGTTTGATAATTTTATAAACATTTGAATACATGCCACCAGATAAGTTTGTCAAGATTTGACAATACTTCTTTTAGGTCTTTCCCTCCCAAATTATCTCCCTTACTGGCTGACATAACTTCCTGTTTACACCTGTGTCTTTTTTTAGCATTAAATACTATTCCTTATCCAAGCCATCCTCTGTTTACATTAAATTTAAAGCAATATTTAATTAAGATATATTGATGATTGGTTGACAAATATCGATATTTTATATATATTTACACAAAATTTTCGTTTTGTTTTATTCCCTTATCCATTTGAAAAAGAGCCATGTATGGTCAAGTAATCGTAAAATACGGGCTTATAATGAATCCCTTGATAACAGGGATGCTTCTTTCAAGCAATACAGGTTCGACAGTTCGGTTGTAAACGCAAAAAAAGTAATGATATAATCGTAGATGGTTCAAAAAATGGTCGAGACAACGTTGTCAGAGAAGGGGGTAAAACTTCCCTTATATAATATAGAAATGAACTTTTCAGCACCCGAGACATGTATTATATGTCTCTGTTAGCACTGTCCATTCCTTTCATACGTTTCGGCATCTTTATAAAGCGAAAAAATGTAGCAATGTTCTGTTAACCTTACGACGTTTAACTTGGCTTCACCCAAGCTGGACATCGAGAAAGTGAATTTCTCAAGTCTAGTATCAGCTTGGGGTTTGTTTTTCTAATCATATCCTCTTAATTGTTTTCAAAGGGTAAAATTCATTACTGTAGAATTGCTGATTAAACAGGTATTAGTTCGATTGGGTGATAATTAATACTTCAAAGACTAGCTCATTGAAGCCAATTTGATCGTTGTTAAAATCAGTGTTTGTTCAAAGTTCGTTAAACAAGTTTGTGAATGTCGTTGGGAAATGCGGTCAATTTATTTCTTCTCATTTCATTCATATATGCCTCTATATATTCATTAAATAGATGTCAATGTTGAAATCTTTGTTTATTTTGATCTCTCAACGACGCCATTTTGTAAAATTTCTTAGACTGGTCCCGCGGAGTTACTTTAATACAACGGAAATAATTCTTTCAAAAATCGTTAACCAGTCAATCACGTGATCCGAAAAGAAAAATAAGCGGGAAATTTTAAAAAATACGAAAAAAAATATAGCGACGCGGTTGAACGGGATAGCGACGCGGTCAGTGCAATAGGACAGCGGGAAATTGAAATAGCGCTGAAAATCGCGGCGCTAAAACGGCCTGGGGAGAACACTGAATTCACCAAAGTTTCATGGACATTAGTGAAAGCCTTTTTGAGTTAGTGTCCGAAGTGTTGAAAATCCCCCTTTTTTTATGAATAAAGCCCCATAAATCCAAAACTTAAAATCTGAAATTTATAAAAATTGAAAGGGAGCTTACGTCAATAGATATAAACAATTCACTTAAGTTTCATGGAAATTGGTGAAAGTGTTTTTGAGTTATTGTCCGAAGTGTGGACGACGGACAGACAGACGGACAACGATATACCATAATACGTCCCGTCTAAAAGACGACGGGCGTATAAAAACCAACCCAAACCCCAAAATACTTAACAATTATTTCGGGTGACTAATTAATAATTACACACCATTTCGTGTGGTGTACACATATAATATTTAAAGTTTGAATGTAAGTTATCCCTAATAAAATATAAACTCTTTAAACATGTTAAAATATAAACTCTTTCAATTTTTGTCAAAATTTAACTTGAATTTTTGTTTTACCATAGACGAAGAATCCTCCTTGTTACAGTGTCTAATGGCTATCCATCGATCTGACGTCATGGTCACTCTGTTCCATGTTACTTGGTCGGGGGGTATCCCAATGTTAGACAGCTGAAAAATATTTATTCAGTAAGAATTTAAATTATAGGGCATACATTTCAGAGTATTCCTGTACATTAACTATGATTTTTTTAACTGGAAAAATCAAAATCTGAACATTGTAAGTGTTTTCTAACAAAATCATTTTTATGTCATGTGTACATTGTATGTAGGAAAAGATAACACTTAATTTCAAAATCTGTTTAAGAAAAATGATTAAGGTTTCTCAGAAATAAAAATTCATAAAATTCTTCCCAACCACAAAATTGTATATACACATTTATGACATTATAAAAATAACAAATTTCATTTAATCTAATGAAATACAATGAAATAGGTTTTAAACAATGTTTTAAAACAAGAGAGCTTGTGTCCCTCACATCCCTATGTGCATTATAATTCAACAAAAGATACTCTTTGACATTGTAGACGAGAATAGAATCAATTCATGACAAACATCTCTTATCTTGCAATGCTTATCAATAAATCTGCTTAATTGCTCTCTACTCTTCTAATTTTTTCTCAAAATTCAAAAGAGGAAATAAAAATCCTCATTTAACATGTTTCAGGGTAATCACTCCATAATTATCATATCATTATAAAATCAGTGAAATTTCATGTTTTCATGTGTTATTATTACATGTAGTAGATCTTGTCTTGCTGATCATTTTTGTGACTTACAGTGTCAACTAATGTATGGTATTTCTTATTGCGCGCCACAAAACACAAAAGAAAGGTTGGAAAAAGTTGTCAATCCAATAAGTCGTCGAACGATTTCCTCCATACTCGATACTATCAAACATTTTTGTAATCATGGTAATCGTAGATTTCATCTTGATGATCATTTTTGCTTATCTAACATGTCTAAGTTTTTATTTACATATATGTATCTAGATGTAAGACAAAAACACATAATTTTGAGGGTGTTTGGAATTTTTTAACAATTAGCCTTTTCTGTGCATCTGTGTGGATCTTGTCGTTCTATGCATTGTGCGTGAACATTGATGGTAAGCAACACAACGTCTTTTATTTTTTTTCTTTCATTTTGAAATGACCATTGATATCCTTTTAACATGTTTAAATAACTCAAATAACTTTGAAACACACTGAACATGTATGTTTATAGCAGTTAAAAAAAAAAATGCCACTTACATGTATATTACAGCAATTTTGACAAAAAAAAAGGAACATGAACATTGTAATCATGCTGAGTAATTCAATACAATATTTTCAGTTCAAATGATTTTTTTTCATCAAACTCCAGCTACTAACAAATTAAACCAGATGCTCCGCAGGGCGTAGCTTTATACGACCGCAGAGGTTGAACCCTGAACGGTTAGGGCAAGTATGGACACAACATTCAAGCTGGATTCAGCTCTAAATTTGGATTGCGATTAAATAGTTGACACAGCATAGGTTTCTGACACAGAATGAATGTGTTCTAATGAACTTAAAATTTTTGTTTCTCTTAGAGCAATTCACTATGCTGTTGAATATTAATCCTCTCAAAAAAATGTTTGAAGAAATTTTCTTTTTTATTTATGAAATTTCAAATGAGAAAAATTGAACCCAATTTTTTTAATCACATCCCCCTTTCCCTTATTCCAAAACTAATCTCAATTAAAATTTCTAATGGAGTTTGCAACAATAACTACTCATTTAAATACATCATAAAATATTAAGATGTAAAAAAACTGCTTGTTATCACTGAATGGTAAAGATTATTTTAATTTATCAGTTGGTAGTAAAAAGTGAATATACATTGTATATTGTATATAACAAAGATTTAAGTTGATTCTGGACAAAGAAAGATAACTCCAATTAAAAAAAAATCTTGCTATTGCACAATATTTTGCAATTAGATATTTCTTGCTTACTATTCTGGACAAAGAAAGATAACTCTAATTAATTTTTTTTTTGATATTTCACAATATTGTGCAATTAGATATTTCTTGCCATTGCGCAATACTGTGCAATTGAAAAGACTTGCTATTGCACAATACTTAATATAATAATTTTAGATCCTGATTTGGACCAACTTGAAAACTGGGCCCATAATAAAAATTCTAAGTACATTTTTGAATTCAGCATATCAAAGAACTTCAAGATTTCAATTTTTGTTAAAATCAGACTAAGTTTAATTTTGGACCCTTTGGACTTTAGTGTAGACCAATTTGAAAACAGGACCAAAAATGAAGAATCTACATACACAGTTAGATTTGGTATATCAAAGAACCCCATTTATTCAATTTTTGATGAAATCAAACAAAGTTTAATTTTGGACCCCGATTTGGACCAACTTGAAAACTGGGTCAATAATCAAGAATCTAAGTACATTTTTAGATTCAGCATATCAAAGAACCTAACTGATTCATTTTTTGTCAAAATCAAACTAAGTTTAATTTTGGACCCTTTGGACCTTAATGTAGACCAATTTGAAAACGGGACCAAAAGTTAAGAATCTACATACACAGTCATGACAGTTAGATTCAGCATATCAAAGAACCCCAATTATTCAATTTTGATGAAATCAAACAAAAGTTTAATTTTGGACCCTTTGGGCCCCTTATTATGTTGGGACCAAAACTCCCAAAATCAAACCCAACCTTTCTTTTATGGTCATAAACCTTGTGTTTAAATTTCATAGATTTCTATTTACTTATACTAACGTTATGGTGCGAAAACCAAGAAAAATGCTTATTTGGGTCCCTTTTTGGCCCCTAATTCCTAAACTGTTGGGACCTAAACTCCCAAAATCAATACCAACCTTCCTTTTGTAGTCATTAACATTGTGTTTAAATTTCATTGATTTCTATTTACTTAAACTAATGTTATTGTGCGAAAACCAAGAATAATGCTTATTTGGGCCCTTTTTTGGCCCCTAATTCCTAAACTGTTGAGACCAAAACTCCCAAAATCAATCCCAACCGTTCTTTTGTGGTCATAAACCTTGTGTCAAAATTTCATAGATTTCTATTAACTTAAACTAAAGTTATAGTGCGAAAACCAAGAAAATGCTTATTTGGGCCCTTTTTGGCCCCTAATTCCTAAAATGTTGGGACCAAAACTCCCAAAATCAATACCAACCTTCCTTTTGTGGTCATAAACCTTGTGTTAAAATTTCATAGATTTCCATTCACTTTTACTAAAGTTAGAGTGCGAAAACTAAAAGTATTCGGACGCCGGACGACGACGACGACGACGACGACGACGCCGACGTGATAGCAATATACGACGAAAATTTTTTCAAAATTTGCGGTCGTATAAAAACCCTCAGTATAAGTTCATCTTCATCAGCAATCACTAGCCTGTTAACAGTGAGCATGGTGAGGTTGTGAGTTTGAACCTTACATTTTTGTACATGTGGCAGAATTTATAAACAAAACTTTTACTTGCTAGCATCATCTTGTATTGAATGAAATTTCCAAACAGATGATAATAAATAATTCATTCATTCATTTATCATATATATCTGATACAGAAACATTCCATGCATTCTGTCCAACATAAAATGTCAGTTATAAAAAAGACCTAAACCTATAATTCTTTAAACATTAAAGCACCCTTAACATGCAAAACATGTTTAATGAGGGTTAATGTACAAATGATGTAGTATTGGGGATACCTTTATAACTATAAATCGGTTAACATTCTTGCAAATTATTGATAACAGTACTAGTTATTTTTTGTGCATGACGATAAAATGACACTAGCTCTCTTTAAAATAAAAAAACCGACAGATTTTGACGAATCATGTTATTTTTTTTGAAGAATAAACGTAACATCAATTATTTGAGACCTCTGAAGAATCACATAAGGACATTTTGACGAATCATAGTTAAATTTTAACCATTTAAACACTTAATCGGACTGTTATCGCCTGATGGTAATGGGCATTCTTACCCTCTTCAAATCATAATATTCTTATTCTAATGACTGAACAAATGTGTGTTATAATTGTAAAATGTTAAATGATTTTGAGCATGCATGCCAGTTCACCCGCACTTGTTTCCAGTCATTGGTTTAGGCTCCCTCCTTCTATCTTCTCATGAAACAAGTGCCTGTGAAATATACAAGTGTAGTGACTGTAAACTGTACCTAAAAATAATTTATACCTGTATCAACTCATGAATAGATACTGGAGGTGTATTGTTGTTGTTGTTTGTCATTGTCAATCCACCATTATCGAAAAATATAAACAAGATCCTTCACGAAATATGTGTTATCTTCTACATAGTTACATCTTTATCCTCAGCAACTTTTAATCCCTGATTCATCAACTGTCAATCATTTTCATTTGCGCACCTGCAGAGGACCTCTTTTGCGTTGAAATCACAAACGGTACAAAAAACAATAACTTCCGGTATTGCTGACAAGCATGTAAATGCTCATATTTGGCAATTTTTGGAAAAAGTTTAGTTCTTCAACGTGTCTTGACAGTTGCAATTAAAATCTTTGATCAGTCAAATTTCTAGATTGGAGAATGGCTGTTTTTCAGCCGACAGGACAGAAAAGATTGACCAATGTTGCAGTGGTGCGGATGAAAAAGGGAGGAAAAAGATTTGAAATAGCATGTTATCCAAACAAAGTATTGTCATGGAGAAATAAAGTGTAAGGCTTAATTTTGAATAGTTATTTGATAGAAATCTGTGATTGATTTTAATTGCTTATAAAAAATTACCAAATGCCCCCCCCCCCCCTTTTTATACTTCAGCTATCCATCCATGTCCAGTGCTCAATATTTAAACAAGAATCCATGATAACCTTCCCAAATATCAAAAGCCCCAGTCCAATTTGCCCCAAATTTTTACCAGCTCGCCCCACTTTCTACTAACCATGCTAACTCGCCCCTCTCTAAACACTAAATGAAGAACATGTAAACCAATTCCCCCCACTTATGAATGTAGTAATGCACTTTGATGTGGGTCTAATTGGGGTCTAAAAGTGACGTGGGATTACTGAATTTTTGTAAGCGTGACATGGAAAAGTCAAATTATTGTGCCGTGAAAACGTGAAATAAAGTCAAGTGGGATATATGGGAAATCACAAAAAAATGAGAATTTCTTACGTACATACATTGTAGTGTAAGTGGGATATGGAAATCTTACAAAAGAGTAAGCGAGATACATTGTATATGGGATCAGAATCCCCCAATGAGACCCACTTTGATGTCAGGCGTCAAATGATCATTATCGGCTACCGTTTGCGTCATATATTGGTTAAAATTTTATTGTGATTAGTCAAAATATTTTTATCATGATTCATTAGAGGTCTCAAATATTGAAATAAATATCGTTACTGTCATTGTTGGTGGATTTTTTTTATTGTTTATAAGAAAGTGTACATTTACATGAGCATGATGAGGCATCAAAAATTAACATTCTTCAGCGAAATTTTTTACTGTAATCAACCTGAAGGTACCTCCATCATTTTTTGTCCATGAATACCCTCCCTTATGAAATATAGTTAAACCCCAATTATTTTAGGCCTACACAAATGTATCAGCTGGCCCCAATACTGAAAAGTAGTTGAATTCTGATGAATGAACAGAATAGAATAGAATAGAATAGAATATTTTTATTTCCCAAATTACAGGGCCCATAAAGGGCATAAAATGAGATACAATTGATTTACATAATTGGTACAAACAACAATAACAGAGGCATATACATATATATTTTGAATATAAGCATTGGTCAGAATCAAGCTAAAAACCACATATATCATGTATATATTGTGAATAAAAGAATAATAAAATTACATTATACATGTATATGTATTTATTCTCAAATTATTTACTTGACTTAGTGTCAGTGTTCATACCTGATCTCCTTAATTCAAAACAGTCACAAATATAACAGCCCAGTTTTTCCATTAGAGTAACATTTTCTTGGGTCAAGAGCCATACAAATTTAGAAGATTTATTTAAATTTATAAAATTATAACAATTGTTAGAAATGTCTTGAAAAAAATCGTCCCTTTGAATATCATAAAGAGGGCATTCTAATAAAAAATGAAGCTCATCTTCAACTTTATCAAGTGAGCAATTAGAACAAAGACGTTCAGATCTTTCTATATGCTTTTTTGAATATCTGTCAGTCAGGGATACAACTCTATAGAGTTATTACAGGAAAATAACATACATTTGTTATTGTAGACTAAAAAATCAAAGAACTGTGATAACATATGTATGTTACATGTTTCAAAGAGACAATATACATCATTAGTTTCGTTAAAATTTGTAAAAGTTCTATTGATATTACTTTTGTCTATACATGTATGTATACTTAACTATTGAAAGATATAACAGTTCATAGTCGCCATTTTGCATAATACACCTATATGTTATCACAGAAAAAATATGCCTGTAATAACTAAAGGATGTTATCACAGCTTCTCTATATCACTTCAAAGGATTTGCTCAGACATAGATCATGCTTAATTACAATGTTTTTTAATTTATTGTATGAAATAATGACCAGAGCATGTGATGAGGTTCTGCGCAAGTTTCTCAGTAATTCCCAAGTGTTTTTTATAATAAGTTACATTCCTTTAATAACTAAGCATTGTTATTACAGCTAAGTTTACCCCTTAATAGCCTCCTCTCATTGATTTACCATGGTTAATCAAAAATGTATTAATTTAATTAAGAAATTAGTTATCAAGGCTATGCATTTAGTTTCTGCCAAAGTCTCAATAGTTCCCTAGAGCCCACTATAAATGAAATAATTTTACAAATAACAAACATATATGTTATTACAGATTCAGAAAATTTTAGGAAGAAAATCTGTAATAACACACGCAAGTTATTTTCTGTAATAACCCTATAGAGTTATATCTCTGACTGTCTGTCTGTCTCAATTTTTAAAGAGTGAGCACTTGTTCTTAATTTACAAATTGACTGTCTTTTTTTGAAGTCCTGCAATTCTAAATATTTTTCTTTTTTAAAACAATTTTTTTATAGAAAAATAAGTACGAAGCTTCCCTTTTTCAGAGTTAATTGAACATGACGAAGGTCTGCCAACTGGCCCCATTTGAAAATATCTATATGCATCTCAAGTATATAAACATGGCTTGTATAAGTATTACCCCTAACTGTCAGATGTGGTTGTAATTCACCCATGGCAATGCATGGTTTTTGCCTACTTAGAAATATGCAATTAAAAATAATAAATATATCATCACCAATCACCAAAATATATATATACATAATACATATATTTCAATTTCAGTGAAACAGACATTGATGAAGTTTTACAGACCCATACAGTGTTCACTAATGTTTCTAAGGGAGAAGTTGCTAAGTCTGATATACTGAAGAAAGCTTTCAGTAATGATAACCAACCAGAAATATGCCTACAGGTACTTATTGTAGATACAGCCAATTTCCAATACACCTTTCTTATTAACCTTCATCAGAAATGCTTAAAAAAAAACAAACATAATATTTCAAAGCAGAGACTAAACAGGCATTATTTGTACCTCTTAGACATTATGTGATGCTCTAGGTCATTTGTAGGTCAAAAGTTATAGTAAGTTCAAATTGTTATGAACATGTGTACTTAATTTCAAAAGATGTGACCATGACTGCATTGTAAACTACATTTAACCAAAACTTGACCTTTCAATGCAATGAACTAATACATCATTATTACATTTCTTGTTTGGTGAACTGCAAAATTTAGAAAAATCCCTGATTTTTCTTTTGCTGAAATAATGTGCTACCTCAAATAAGCTTCAAATTATAAACACTGAAATACAATTGGAATGACATATTTGGAATACATTTGTAGTTTGGACATGGGGAATATATATGACAAAGAGGCAACAACCTGACCATAGCGCAGAAAACAGCTAAAGGCCACCAATGGGTTTTTAAGCAGTGAGAAAATCCCTCACCCAGAGCTGGGTTTCAGCAGACCCAAAATAAAAATGTGAACTAGTTCAGTGAAAAAAAGGACGTCATATTAAATTCCACAACATGTAAATGAACTAAAATAAAAAAAATCACAAATGATTAAGACCAGAGGCTCCTGACTTGGACCAGATGCAAAAATGTGACAGGGTGAAACATGTTTTGTGAGATCTCAACCCTTCACTGCATACATTTTTTGAAGGGTTACAATACATGTTACAAGAATAACTATCATATTATATGTGATTATTAAAATTTTGTTGATTCCATACATGAAATATGAAAGAAAAGATAACAAGAAAAAACAAATTTGTCAAAGAAAGTCAATTATGTGGTTACCTTGTTGAAGGAACTTTAATACAAATGTGGTACTGTGTAGAATACATCTTTCATATACATGTATCTTGAAGATGAATAAGACGAAGGAGCTGACATTTCTCATTTTAACTTGTTGTTTCAGCTATAAAAGATATTGACTCATTTGCTGTAAAAACAATCCAAACTATGTAAAACAATATGAAAGGATAACAATAATGCTCTATTTCAGATTTTAGCAAAAGGGGAGTTACAAGTATCTGAAAAAGAAAGGCATGCCCAGTTAGAATCGATGTTTAGAGACATTGCTACAACTGTAGCAGATAAATGTGTTAATCCTGACACGAATAGACCGTATACAGTCACACTGATAGAAGGTGCCATGAAAGATTTACATTTCTCAGTCAAACCCACCAAAAGTACAAAACAGCAGGTAGGTGATGATGATGACACTCCAGGGAGATAACTCTGAAAAAATCAGCTCAATGTTTTAATCACGTTCTATTGTTAAAAGGAAATTTTTGGTGTTTGTCAAACTGCTATATACATATATCAAATGAAATTTTTCCAATAAAGTGTGTGGTTCAAGTTTTTTGAAATATTTATATTTTTGTCAAAGGTCATATTAAATATTTGGTCACAATTTTATGAAAATTTAACCAGCCAAATAAATTTTATTCAAGGTTTTGTTTACCGCCTTAAATGTTTATATTAATGCATTTGAAAATCATACAAATATTTGGGAGTGTCTCCTGTTGAGGTACCTGGTAAAGGGAATTAGGTGTTATCGTCGACTGTCTTTCCACCCACCATCTTTTTGTTCTTCTGTTTGTATGACCTAATTTTGTTTCCACACTCTAACTTTAGTTTGCTGCATGCACATTTTTATGGAATTCATATGTACTGCTAAAACCAAAACTTCCAGCAGAGTTTGAATTTTGGCTATAAATTACTGTTCTGGAGTTATTCCCCTTTTTTATATGGAAAAATGCTAACTCTCCTCAGACACAGTCTTCTTTTTTCATAAGTAAATTACAAGGACTTTTTGAACGTTTGAAAATGAAATTGAGGAAAACAGGAAACAAAATTTCTTTTGGTCCACACGCCTAGGTCTAAAACATATTGACCTGTTGTCCAATGATTGTGTAAAAATGATGATAAGGACATCTTTTGAATTCTTAGGGAACTATGTCAGTTATCATTTTTATATGACTGCCAAAAAATTTTTGGAATCGTATAATGGTATGATGTGACATCCATCATGTCGTCATATCGTCTGTGTCGTCATCTACGTCGTCTGAAGACACATTTGGTGTTCAGACAATAACTTTTGTTTACGTGAATGGATCTCTTTGAAATTTAATAAGAAGGTTCAATACCCCTAAAGGAAGGCTGGGATTGAATTTTGGACAATGAACCCTACCGTTAAGCCCAAAAGCGGCCAAAACAAGCATTTTCTACTTTCAGGATAATAACTTGTGTATGAGTATTTCAATTGCTCTGCAATTTTACCATTATGTTTATTATCACAAGTTGGATTCATTTTTGAGGGTTATGGTGCCAACATTTTAGGAGTTAAGGGCCAAAAAGGGGCCAAAAACGAGCATTTCTGTAGGTTCTGTACAATAACTTGTGTGGAAGTTTGTGGATTTCTCTGACATTATACCACAAAGTGCCAAATCAAAAAAGGAAGGTTGGGACTGAGTTTTTGGGCTACTGCCCCATTCATGATGGAATTAGGGGCCAAAAAAGGGCTAAAATCAAGCAATTTTCTAGTTTCTTTACAAGAACTTGTGTTTAAGTGGTTGGATCTCTCTGAAATTGTACTACAAGGTTCCACATACTACAGTGGAACGGCTGGGATCGAGATTGGGTTAATTGCTCCAAGGGGGTATTCAAAAAGTTTTGGGGGTTCCAATTTTTTTTTAAAGCGTTTCAAATTTAAAATTTTTAAAAAAATTTCAAGAAGAAATCTTTCATTGTACAGTATTGCACAATAGATTTGTAAGATCTTCACATTTGTTTTGTGTCAGAAACCTAAATTATGTCAAAAATTTTATCACAATCCAAATTTAGAGCTGTATCAAGCTTGAATGTTGTGTCCATACTTGCCCCAACTGTTCAGGGTTCAACCTATGGAGTCGTATAAAGCTGTGTCTTTTAGAGCACCTGGTTGACATTTGAATTTTGCTTTATATTTGTTTTTTTTTTTTACAGTTTTTGTTATTTGTCTTTTCAGGCATTAGAAGTCATTAAGCAATTAACAGAAACTGAAACCATCAAAATACAAAAGGCTTTCATGAGGCTGAAAAATTACAGTGCCAGGTAATTTATGATGAGTTCACACATAATTCGAATTTAATTTGAATTAACTAATTTGAATTAGTTTAATTCGCATTCAAATTTTTTTCGTCCTAACGTCAATTCTACTTCAAATTGCAATGCGCGTCAAATTTCGCTTTATTGTTCTAACGACGTTAACTTTTAATTTGTATTGACAAAAACGTATTTCTAATGCGAATTGGACAATTAAAAAAGAAAAGTGTATGAACGAGATTAGGGAATTTGATTGGCATTCAATTAGATTTCAATTCGAATTAAATGTACGTGTGAACAAGGCATTAGATAAAAATAATTTGATTTACAGCAATATATGTGTTTCTAATCAGTTAAGGGGTACACTACACTTTGCATTAAATAGGTTTGATTCTCTAAATTTTGAATATGGTTGAACAATTGATCAAATTAACATTTATATGTCGTAGTTCTGGATTGAGGTATATCAGGACACTCTCTTGTAGTCTTTTGGTCCTGATTTGCTCCTGAAAACATGACATGTTAAATTTTCCCATTATTCCATTAAATGCATGGTTCAATTTTCGCCATTTGATTGTTTATCTAATATTATAAATATGTTACACATTTTTCAGTGAGGGGCCTTCATGGTTGAGTGATCTTATGTAGTAGAACACTGTATATCTAGCCCGTCAAATGTTGTCTCTTCAAATCCTGCATGTAGCAGGTGAGCTCTACCCTAGTCTTAATTGACTAGGATTGTCAGTTTCCAAACGAAGGTCATGGTTCTCTGTTGATACACCTGCTTCCTTCACCAATAAAAACTGATCGCCTTGAAAAAGCACAAAAGTGCTGGAAGTGGAGTAAAATAACAATCAATCAATCAATTTTCAGGGATGTGGAATCATTCAAAGATAATAATATAAATAGTAAAAAAAATGACCTAATTGTGTAACTAACATATCATTTTGCCATATAAAAAAACAGCCCTGACCTCCAACCCTACTTGGGATAACATCTAACCATATGTGCCCTAGTAATTAGGCTAGTTCAAAAAAAACATTTATCGTCATTCATTTTATATGTTTTTTAGCTAAAGATGGAAAAAAAGTAAGGGAGAAAATAAGAAAAATTGCAAAGAAAATTGAGTCTGATGATTTTGATGGTGACTTGGAAATGGTAAGTGTTTCAAACTGTTTATACTGTGGATTCATTATCATTCGTTAGATATTATTTTTTTCGTGGGTTTCTTGGGTAAAGGTGAAGCACAGATTCAAATGTTCAATGGATAACATGTTTTAATAGACTTTGTATACAGAGATTGGCAAAAACACGAAAATTGGTACCCACGAAAATAAATTAATCCACATTATTACAGAATGATTTGTTGTTTATTTAAAAATAACGAATGCCAATGAGACAACTATCCTTCAAAGGTCAAATGGAGTGTAGTAAACAATTATAGGCAATCATACAGCCTTCAACATTGAGAAAACATGTTTATATATATAAAAAGAAGATGTGGTATGATTGCCAATGAGACAACTGTCCACAAGAGACCAAAATGACACATACATTAACAACTAAAGGTCACCGTACGGCCTTCAACAATGATCAAAGCCCATACCGCATAGTCAGCTTTAAAAGGCCCAGATATGACAATGTAAAACAATTCAAACGAGAAAACTAACAGCCTTATTTATACAAATGAATGAAAAAGAAATATATAACACATAAACAAACGACAACCACTGAGTTACAGGCTCCTGACTTGTTTCAGGCACATACATAAATAATGTGGCGTGGTTTAACTTGTTAGTGGGACCCAACCCTCCCCTAACCTGGGACAGTGGTATAACAGTACAATATAAGAATGTGTAGTCGGCTTTAAATGTTGTGATTTTGTTATCTATCATATTTTTTTTACAACTTTCAAATGAAAATTTTTTAACAAGTAAAGTTACGTTTTATAACCATGAAATTAGACCTACAGGTATTATTACTACTGTTTGTATTTATAGGTCATATTGGTTGACCCTGGTTGTTTTCGGGAAATAGATGAGCTTGTGAGACATGATACAAAGGGCAAAGGTCAGCTAGAAGTAATAAGTTTGAAAGATGTGGAAGAGGGAGATGAAATGATGTGAACTGCAATATTCAACCATTTTATTGTTATTATATATATACAAAATAAATATATACATATACATACTGTTGAATTTTTATAGAAATAAGGGAAAGTACGCTTCCCATTAAAAGTAAATTTATTCACTGTACAAGTCAATAATACTGTGTTTTACACAATTAAAATGGTAAGAAGAAATTGTTGTACACAAAAGGGATGTTTTTCTCTGACACAATCTCCTTTTAACTAAATGAGGATGTATGGATGGGGGTTAAAGAATAAAGAATTATGGCAAAAAATATTAAAAAAATAGAGAGAAAAAAAGCCAAAAAATAAAATAAAAAGTATAAAGAAAAAAGAAAAAAGAACAATGGGCAAAAAATATAAAAAATACAGAAAAAAAAGAATAAAGAATAATTAGGTGCTAGAATATAAAGAATATAGAAAAAAAAGAATAAAGAATAATTAGGTGCTAGAATATAAAGAATATAGAAAAAAAAGAATAAAGAATAATGAGGTGCTAGAATATAAAGAATATAGAAAAAAAAGAATAAAGAATAATGAGGTGCTAGAATATAAAGAATATAGAAAAATGCAAAAAATATAAAGAATAGAGAAAAATGGGCAAAAAAATAAAGTATAGAGAATAATAGGAAAAAAATATAAAGAATACAAAAATGGAGGACCCCAATCCAGACCCTCAGATATGATAATGCTGAACAGAATACATTCAGCGTTTTTTTTTTTTTTAAAGATTTCTCTTTTAAACATCAAACCTTCTTTCTAAATTGATGTTGTAAATTTGACCTTTTTGTTCAATTAGCCTCATTTTCTCACTGAAAATAATCTGGTTTGATTTCACCTACTTTATTGTTGGCAACTTTATTGAAATACATCTTGCTTTCAAATTTGTGAAAACAGGTAACAAAATTGCTACTTTGTATTAAATAGTGTAGCTGAAACTAGCGTTTTGAATGTTTTTACTCAAAATTTTTCCTATTTTGTTAAAAAAAAAAAGTAATATTATTCATTAAGAAATGATAATTATGAGTAACAAATAAAAGAAAAGAAGATATTTTGGTCTTGTATTAAATACTTATTTCTTCTAACTTTAAGGAATTGTGGTCCTCTGTGCTCTTCAACTTCGTACTTTATTTGGCCTTTTTAACTTTTTTTGGATTCGGCCAGCACTGGTGGGTCTTTTGTGGGCGGGGGGTGCGTCTGGCATGTATGCTAGATTTAGTCCTGGTGTCTATGATAAGTTTATCTACATTCAGTTTAAAATTATATTCTTTCTGGTTTTGCTTGGATTTTGTTTTAAAAGGAATGGGATATACTGTCTTACCTCTCTGTTTCTATCAGAATGTATGTTTGGTCACCCAAAACCAACTTGTCACATATTCCTCAGGAACTATAAATCAAAGCTTCCTGAAATTTGTCACACAATACAGAAACAAGTAATCATGAAATCAGATATACAAATAGGAGAAATAATGAAATTACAAAATACCAACAAGTTATGATATTAGAAAATATCAACATCAGTAACAATGATATCACACTTTACCTTTTGGAGTTATCATGAAGTCACACTATAACAAAAGAAGTAATCAATAAATACTACTATAACAAAAGGAGTAATCATGAAATCACACAATACCAACAGTAGTAATCATGAAATCATACGTAACTAACAGGAGTAATCATGATATTACACAATACCAACAGAAGTAATCATGAAGTCACTCAATACTAAAAGAAGTTATCATGAAACCACATTATACCAACAGCAGTCATCATGAATCACACAAAAACCAACATCAGTTATATTAAATCACCCAATAAAATCATAGTCAATATAAAAATCACAAAAATAACCTTAACCAAGTAAAACACCACTGAGAACAAAAACAATAAATTTTCAGTCCTATGTTTTAAAAAGGAAGGGGATATACTGTTTTATCTCTGTGTTTCTATCAGTCTGTATGTTTGGTCATCCAAAACAAATTTGTCACATTTTCCTCAGGAACTATAAATCAGAACATCTTGAAATTTGTCACACATTACAAAATCAAGTAATCATGAAATCAGATATACAAACAGAAGTAATAATGAAATTCCAAATATCAACAGAAGTAAAAATGAAATTACAAAATATCAACAGAAATAAGAATGAAATTACAAAATATCAACAGAAGTAATCATGAAATCACATATACAAATAGGAGTAATAATGAAATTACAAAATACCAACAGGAGTTATCATGATATCAGAAAATACCAACATCAGTAACAATGATATCACATTTTACCTTTTTGAGTCATCATGAAGTCACACTATAACAAAAGGAGTAATCATGAGGTCACACTATAACAAAAGGAGTAATCATGAAATCATACAATACCAAAAGGAGTTATCATGAAGTCACACTTTAACAAAAGGAGTAATCAAGAAGTCACACTTAAATAAAAGGAGTAATTATGAAATCAAAAACTACCATCAGGAGTAATCATGAAATCATACTACATCAAAAGGAGTTATCATGAAATCATACTATAACAAAAGGAGTAATTAAGAAATCATACTTTAACAACAGGAGTAATCATTAAATCATACTATAACAAAAGGAGTAATCATGAAATTATACTAAAACAAAACGAATAATCATGAAATCATACTATAACAAAAGGAAAAAAAGGAGTAATCATGAAATCATACTATAACAAAAGGAGTTATCGTGAAATCATACTTAACAAAAGAAGTAATAATGAAATCACACTATAACAATAGGAGTAATCATGAAATCATACTATAACAAAAGGAGTAATTATGAAATCATACTAAAACAAAAGAAGTAAAAATGAAATCATACTATAACAAAAGGAGTCTTCATGAAATCATACTAAAACAAAAGGAGTAATCATGAAATCATACTATAACAAAAGGAGTAATCTATAACAAAAGGAGTAATCATGGAATCATACTAAAACAAAAGGAGTAATCATGAAATCATACTATAACAAAAGGAGTAATCATGAAACCATACTAAAACAAAAGGAGTCATCATGAATTCATACTATAAACAAAGGAATAATCATGATATCATACTAAAACAAAAGGAGTAATCATGAAATCATACTATAACAAAAGGAGTAATTATAAAATCACACAATACCAACAGGAGTAATCATGAAATTATATTTAACTAACAGGAGTAATCATGAAATCATACGTAACTAACATCAGTAATCATGATATCACACACATTTTGGAGTTATCATGAAGTCACACTATACCAAAAGGAGTAATCATGAAGTCACACTATAACAAAAGGAGTAATCATGAAATCACGCAATACAACATCAGTAATCATGATATCACACACATTTTGGAATTATCATGAAGTCACACTATACCAAAAGGAGTAATCATGAAGTCACACTATAACAAAAGGAGTAATCATGAAATCACACTATTAGAAAAGGAGTAATCATGAAATCATAAGTAATCATGAAATCATTTAACCTTTGATAACTATTAATACCAACAGGAGTAATCATGAAGTCACTCCATACTTAAAGAAGTTATCAGGAAACTACACAATACCAACAGCAGTCATCATGAATCACACAAAAACCCACATTAGTCATGCCTCGTTCACACGTACCTTTTTAATTCGAATTGAATTCGAATCGAATGCGAATCGAATTCGCTAATCGCGTTCACACACTCATCTTTTTCGCATTAGAAATACGTTTTTGTTAATCCGATTTAAAAGTTAACGTCGTTAGGACAGTACAGCGAATTTGATGCGTATTCCAATTCGAATTAGAATTGACGTTAGGACGTTAAACGTTTCGAATGCGAATTAAACTAATTCGAATTAGTAAATGCGAATCGAATTCGAATTACGTGTGAACTCAGCATTATATTAAATTACCCAATAAAATTATAGACAATATAAAAATCACAAAAACAAATATAAACCAAATAAAACACCACTGAGAACACAAACCATAATGTTTCAGTCTATGAAAAATAAGAGATTAACCTGAAATAGAACAAATAATTGAGTCCTGTGAACCAGCCATGGTCAATGGCACAGAAACCTTACTCTTAAATTTTATATCACCATACGAGTATATATCACCGTCCAAATACACTGTTAACAACAAAAATAAAATAGATGGATATAGAGGAATATTGCTAGCAGTCTCAAACAAATACATCTCATCACAACATGCACAAGTAACTTAATTTGACACAGACTTCGAAATAATCTGGGCAAAAATAGCATCTCCAAACAATAAAACACTACACTTAGGTGCATACTATAGACCACCTCCAGATAAAGGGGAATCATTAGAAAACATTTGTATCTTTCCAAATACTGTGTGCAAAAAAACAAATGCAAACATCTGGCTAAGTGGTGACTTTAATCTTGGCCACATATAATGGGAGAAAAATTTGATAGTAACAAATAAACCTGACTCAGTATTATACCAACAACTGCTTAATATTCATGATGATAATAATTTAGCACAAGTAATAAACAAGAAAACCAGAAATTATAGAACTTTGGACTTACTGTGCATGACAAATCTATCTTTTGTCAATAGAATTGAGACCCTTCCACCTATGGTGACCGTGACATTGTCTTTTGTGAAATAAATTTTGCTATACCATCATCAAAACAACACCCACATAAGTACGTATATACAAAAAAGCAGATTGGGAGAACATAAAGAAATATCTCATTCTAACACATGATTATTTGAAAGTGAACAGGACAAATATGACTGTCGATGATCTATGGATCACATTTAAAACCAAAACGACAGAAACCATCAATAAAAATATACCAACGACAGAAAATGGAGATAAAACCCCAAAATTACCATGGGTAAATAAAGACCTAAAACGATTCATCAGAAAGAAAAACAAGCTTTACAAAAAGAAAAATCATAACTCATCACACAACAATACATACAAAGAGATAAAGAACAAAAATCAAATAGAGATGAGAAAAGCATACTGGGCATCCATTGAAAATATGATATTTGACATAGGAAGTGAAGGTACCCTTCATAGCAACCCCTCTGAAAAAGCCAACATCCTAAACAAGAAATTATTATCTGCTTTCGCATAGAAATACCAACGAAAGAACCTAGTTCACGCCCTAAAATAGAAAAAATAAACAGCAGTCGAGGAGGAGTATATAAACTTATAAAAGATATAAACACCAACAAAGGTACAGATATTATTGCTGGCAAAATACCGAAGAAACACATCGTAATAACTTAAGATATTCTTAAAATAATCTTCAGCAAATATCTTGAAACAGGTAAAGTACCTTTCGAATGGAACCATGCTTACGTTACATCAGTATTTAAAAAAGGAGACATGATGTCAAACATCATCTGGAAATTACAGACTAATATCACTCAACTGCTTCTCATGTTAATTAGCCGTTTCAGAATCTAAAGAATCATGGGTAATTTCATTGTTCGTACCCCAAAATGAAAATAACGCCACGTCATTGGTTAAATTTCCATTGTTTATGACATTTTTAACCAATCAGGACGTTGTGGTGTACTTTTTTGAAAATATTACCCAGGATGCATTAGATTCTGAAACGGCGAATTACTTGAACATATACTAGCTATAGTAACATAATGAAACACCTTGAAACATATAAAATATTATATGAACTACAACACGGATTCAGAGCTAAAAGATCATATGAATCACAAGTAATATCTCTTGTTCACCAACTACCTCAGAACAACGATAAAAACATACAAACTGATCTAGTAAACATGGGTTTTGCCAAAGCATTTGATAAAGTGCCACATAAACGCCTACTTTAAGAATTAAAACACTACGAAATTTCAGATCAGGCAACTCATTGGATCGAATCATTCCTCTCCAACAGAACCCAAACAGTCCTCGAAAACACAACTTCAGAAATAGTTTAAGTAACATCAGGTGTTCCTCAGGGCACTGTACCAGGACCAATACTCTTTCTCATATATATTAACGACAACCTGACTCTCTCACAGACAAATAAGACTCTTTGCAGACGACAGCATTATCTATCGGCTCATTACCTGCCAAAAACGATTGTCTTAAGAATCAAGAAGACATAGAAGCAGCTATAAAATGGGAGAATGACTGGCTCATGTCATTCCACCCGAACAAATGTAACATCCTTAGAGTCTCAAAAAAGAAAAAAACAAATACATTTCTATAACAACATGTATGGCCATATCTCAGAACAAGTCCAATCAGCAAACTATCTAGGCATTACACTTTCTTCA
Organism: Mytilus edulis; assembly: GCA_019925275.1. Lineage (NCBI taxonomy): Eukaryota > Metazoa > Mollusca > Bivalvia > Mytilida > Mytilidae > Mytilus > Mytilus edulis. The sequence continues at coordinate 96,593,847 of CM034360.1, read as the reverse complement.
GACCTCAAATGGAACAAACACATTCAACAATCAGCAGCAAAAGCAAATCAATCATTATCACTCAGACGAAATCTAAAAATTAACTCAAAATTAGTAAAGGAAAGAGCTTATCAAACTATTGTAAGACCAACATTAGAATACTGCTGCACAGTTTAGGATCCACACACCTCAGAAAAAATTTATAGATTGGAACAAGTACAACGAAGAGCTGCACGATATACTTGCAACAGATATCACAATACCAGCAGCGTATCTGAAATGCTAGAAAATCTTAATGTTTCACAAAGTCATAAACAATGAAATTGCAATCCATCGCAAGATATACTCATAAAAAGCCAGCATAAAACAAGATCTACCCATCAACAAACATACAGACAACTTCAATGTAACAAAGACAGTTTTGAATTTTCATTCTTCAGCCAAACAATCAAAGATTGGAATGAATTACCACCTGATATGTCAAACCAAACCTAAACAGACAGCCTTAAGGATGCACTCACTCATAAAGTTCTGCTTAAATAATTCTCTCACCTAATCTAAATGTGCCTATTGTTTTTATCTTAATATAAAAATAAACATAAAAAATTAAAATTATAAAAATTGTAAATTTTATAGATAAAAGAAAAATTGAAATTATCTGAAAACAACCTAATACAGGCATGTGCCGGAAAGTAATTATCAAAACGTTGATGGTATTCTGTAACTAAAGGAGAAGAGGGATACCAGTCTGCACCACAATCATCTCCTTCTACTAGTCTGAATACCAATATTCCAACATTTTTCTTACGTTTCTAAACAAAGATTTGCAAATACTTACTAAACCGAATAATTGTTTACCAGTCTGGGCCTTCGGACTAGTGGTTAACAGTGCAGAGTGCAATACCAACAATAGTAACCATTTAATCATACTATATCAACCTGAGTAATCATGAAGTCACTAAATATTAAAAGAAGTAATCATAAAACCACATTATACCAACAGGAGTAATCATGAAGTCACTCAATACTAAGAGAAGTAATCATTAAATCTCATTATACGAAAAGGAGTAATCATGAAGTCACACATACTAAAAGAAGAAATCATGAAGTAGCACAATACTATACTAGAAGAAGTAATCATTAAATCACACAATAGTAAAAGAAGTAATCATGAAGTCACTCAATACTTAAAGAAGTAATCATGAAGTCACTCAATACTAAAATTAAAAAAAGTAGTCATGAAGTCACTCAATACTAAAATTAAAAAAAGTAATCATGAAGTCACTCAATATTAAAAGAAGTAATCATGAAGTCACACAATAACAAAAGGAGTAATCATGAAGTAACTCCAAATTTATAAGGAGTAATCATGGAATCACATAATACCAACAGGAGTAATCATGAAGTCACTCAATACTAAAAGAAGTAATCATGAAAATTATTAAATACCAATTTAAGAGTAATCATGAAATCACAAGTTTACCTATTGGAGCTGTCATAAAATCACATAATACAAAAAGGAGTATCATGTAAGAGGGTCTGGATGGGGGGTCTGTTATTCTGTAAATATTTAATTTTCACCCCTTTTTTCTCTAATCATTAAAATATTAACCCCTTTTTCTCTAATCTTCAAAAAATTAACCCCTTTTTTCCTCTAATCTTCATTTGTTTTTGCCCGCTATTCTCTAATCTTCATTTTTTAAGGGCATTATTCTTTAATCATTTAACCCCATCCAAACCCTCATGTAATTACAAAATATCAAAAGAAGAAAAAATTAAATGAGACAATGCCAACAATAGTAATCTCGAAATAACACTATTCCAAAAGGTGAAATCATGATTCTCACAAAAATAGGGTAAATTGTTCTCCTTTCCGTGTTTGATCCTACACGAAAATTAAACGTATATATATATAGTTTTTCCTGGCATCCATGGATAGAATTTTCGAAACAAAACGTTTCACATTTTGACACAACAGAGGTACGCAAGTAATAAGACATTTATATGTTTGTGAATCATTCACTGTGTATAATTTGTACCTATCTAAAAAAAATGTGTAAGCTATTTTTACCTGTATTTGTGATGAAAGTTCTGTGTAAATAGTTTGACAAGTAGCTGTCTTATCACGACGCTATAATTGTAAGTATTACCAAGGAATTGTATATCTTAATTACTTTCGTATTACTAGGATTACTTCATGTACTGGTTAATCCCCCAAAAAATAGATCTATGTTTTTGCATTTTTATGCAAACAATTTCTATATTAAGGTTCATGTGGACCCTATGGCTAAAATGGCTGTATTTTCACCTCAAAATTTACTCTGAGTACAGGCAAACCTGTGCATCTGGAAAAGTTTTAAGGCATAGCATGCCCTAGATAAATAGAATTCAAATGCAATGTATGATTTAGAAAATTCATAACTTAATTGGATTTTGCCGTACACTTTTTTTCGTTCCTGCAGAAGATGATAAAATTAACAAACAGTTGAGTTTACCTTGATATGGTCAACTCAGGTACACAGTTTAAATAACCAATTATTGTCAGGTATCTATTGTCCATCTCATGTCCATGTCAAGCAATACAGCTCACTTCAATTATTACCTGTGGGGAAGTTCTCAAACCTGTTTCCCAACTTAGTTTTTTTGGCACCTTCTGGAGGAATGAAAAAAGTGCACGGCAAAATCCTGGTAAGTTTTTATTTTTCTAAAACATAAAACATATTTGAAATTTATTTATCTAGGGCATGCTATGCCTGAATATTTTTACAGATGCGCAGATTTGTCTGTACTCAGAGTAAATTTTGAGGTGAAAATACGGCCATTTTAGCCATAGGGTCCACATGAACCTTAAAGAAACTAAAATTTCCATCACATTTTCAAGTACTTTCCCTTTCGTTTTAGCACTCGAAAAGAAAACCGAAGGGGCGAGGCCTTTTGAAATGATTGTTGAAGGAAGACAAATCAACTAGGCTATAGCTTGTACCACAACCTCGCAATATATATTGCATCTTGTAAAGTATACATTATAATAATTATAACAAGTCTAAGAGAGTACAACATCACCAAAAAATAATAAAATCATGAACAAATTTTTAGATATTTCGGATAACTAATATCCTTCATCAGTAAGATGTAAAATGAATATTATCTTGACATGTGGTTGTCAAACTGAAATAGAAATCTTGAACGCTATATAAATTAACAATAATCAATACCAGCACGTTGATCAATTTTTTCAATATTGATGTTATTGAGGAGGAATAAATTTCTTAAAACTATAAGTCCAGTACGGAAGCTTGAATTACTGGAAACAAGTGATGGTAGGGAAACTGAGTTACACATTCTATGTTTTTTTTTTCATTTATGCCATCTGTCATGATTGCGTTTGAAGAATGAATGTTAAGCATGTAAGGAATTGTTCTAATATTTGTTACTAACAGTATCTTATATTTGAATAAGTAGCAACTATCTGAGCACATTTGTCAGCTTGAAAGCATTAAATATTTGCAAGAAAATGATTATTCCTTTCTCCATGATTAAGGACGATCGTTTTTCTTTTTAGACATTTCATTCATGGATATGTCTTGTTAATGCAGGGTCTTTCTTATAATGTGGACTTGGGAAATTTAAATAAATAGTGCTTAGACATTATTCGATGACTGAACTAATATGATGAGATGGTTGGAATACTCTAGTTCAGGGAAAGCTTGTTCGCGAACTAGAATTCTGAGTGGGTCAAACGTTTAATTAAAATTCATGGGAGAACATGCGAGATTTGGATGAACTGGGGGCAAAGTCATTTGGTACAAATTAATATTCGATGTTAAAAGTTGTTGAGTGCCATCTATTTTTTGGTTTATGTTTATGTTTAATATAAAAGTAAATACAATATTGTGTAAAATTTCGAGACATAGTGTTTGAAAATTACGGGAGAAAATTGGGGAAAGAAATTTGAAGGAAACTTGAACTTTACCTTGCAAATAACGAAAACGAAATGTTTTATAAAGAAGGAACGAGGGCCTACAAGTCCCTTGAAGCTTCCAAGAACTTTGGGGAAGTTTATGTGCAGAAATATCATCTTTGGAAATTGAGAAATTGAGAATAATTTCCTGATACATGCTAACGTAATGGCATTAATTGCCAAACACAGTATATCATTCAACGGTGACACTACATAATTTATTCTCTTTGGCTTGTGTCGGACGGATATAGATAAACAATTTAAACCATATGATTGTCATGTAAAACGGAGCTTTTTGAAAAGTTGTTGCTTGTCATCTTCTTCTTCTTCTTCTTCTTCTTCTTCTTCTTCTTCTTCTTCTTCTTCTTCTTCTTCTTCTTCTTCTTCTTCTTCTTCTTCTTCTTCTTCTTCTTCTTCTTCTTCTTCTTCTTCTTCTTCTTCTTCTTCTTCTTCTTCTTCTTCTTCTTCTTCTTCTTCTTCTTCTTCTTCTTCTTCTTCTTCTTCTTCTTCTTCTTCTTCTTCTTCTTCTTCTTCTTCTTCTTCCGCCACTTTAAAAATGAACTTGTCCGCAGCGTTTCTCCAAAACCGCTTGTCAGATTTACCTAGGGTTTCATACCATGGTAGACTAATATGTCTAGATGAGCTGTCAATCTTTTGTTTGTGCATTAGAGTCTATTGAGGGGTATTTTAGGGGTAGAAAGGAGGGAGGGTTTACTATAGAACCTAAGGGATTTTATTTTCTAAAATTTTCAAATGAATATAACTTGAAAACTGTAAGTGATAGATACATGCAGTCTTCAGAAATGATTAAAGGACAATAAAACGAATCACATGAAATAAGGGGGAGTCCCTGGGGGGTCATCCCCACCCCTTTAATTTGAGAATATGCTTTTATCTTGTAAACCGTCCAGATCCCCACCCCTAAACCATATATATTCTTGAATGGGACGAAAATACAAATCAAATGAATTTATAGGGAAGTCCCCGGGGGTCAGCCCCACCCCGTTCAATTTGAGAATATGCTATTATCTTGTAAACAGTCCAGATCCCCACCCTAGACCGTATATATACTTGTAGGGGACAATAAAAGAAATGAAATGAAATACATTTGTAAAAGAGAAGTCCCTATGGGGTCACCCCACCCCTCTTGTTTGCAAACATGTAAACGGTCAACATCCCCACCCCTAAACCATATTTATTCTTGTAGAGGACAATAAAAGAAATGAAATGATATAAAAGGGAAGTCCCTAGGGGGTCACCCACCCCCTCTTGTTTGCAAACTTGTAAACGGTCAACATCCCCACCCCTAAACCACATATATTCTTGTATGGGACAATAAAACAAATCAAATGAAATGGAGGTATAGTACCTGGTGGTCACCACCACCCTCTCCTGTTTGAATACTTGTAAATGGTGGAGATCCCCACCCCTTAGCCATATATATTCTTGTATGGGACAAAAAATCAAATCAAATGAATATTGGACCAAATGAATGGCGAGTTATGGGAGCTTTGTTTAGAAGACTTCGTAGCAGCAACCTGTTACAATTACTTCTTGTTATACAATGTCTTTACTCGGACTGTTGCATTTTGAACAAACAAGTGAAAATTCTAGCGCAATGTAGAACAAAACAGTTTCAAAATTCATATATCATTATCATGATCTTGACATGCATTTAACTTGCATCTGGACGATTAAACAAAACGGTTATTGATGACTGCATGAAAAACTTTAACCTCAGACAAAACATGAATTCAACTGTTAAGGAAAAACAAAGCCCAGTTAGTAGTAAAATACGGAAAAATGAAAATAAATATTTGCAAAATTTAGCACTGGATACTGTATTTTTTAGTCAAAAAGAAGCTTCTGTCCCAATTTCCCGAAATTTCATTATGTTTGTTAAAGATTTTGATGCAAAACAAAACTTTTACCACAGACTAAACCTAAATACTGACGCCGGAATCTAGGATCGCCAAGTCTCGCTTTCCCGAAATAATTTTCGCAAGCTTGACAAAAAGAAGGATGTATGTCAAAAGATACAAGTAGACAGTTATTTTACTCATAAATCTTGAAGATCTCCCTGCTTTCGACAAGACGACAATCATTGTTTTTTTTTGTCTAGGGGGGGGGGGGTACCTTTTTCTTAATAAATGGTAATATAACAAAAAATTTTCACATTTATTATCATTTTTCTACCTATAAACGTGAATTTTCTAACACAAAAATAAATATACAACAGAACTGTTCATTAAAAGTATGTTATCAAATGCCAAACTATACACAGCTACTTTTGCATACTATTTCTGTACTTAAAAATCTGTTGTATTGAAAATCTACTTTTAATATTTAGTACTATTTCTTTACCTTAGAATTATTGTAATATTTAGGTACTTGTATTTTCCAGTACTTTATTTGTACCTAAAATATTGGTACAAAATAATACCTACACACAATGATCACAGTATCCATGTTTGAACATCATAGCTTTACGAGATTTGAAAAAGACAAACTTTCAAAATGCTGAAAATGTAACTGTGCAACAAAAAATCTTTAGTACTTAAATTTCAAACTGTAAAATACAGGTACCTAAATATTACAATAATTCTTAAGTAACAAAATAGTACTGAATATTAAAAGCAGATTTCCAGTACTACACATTTTTGGTACAGAAATAGTACCTATGCAAAAGTATCTGCGTATTATGTGTGAAAGTTTCCTTTCTAAAGATATATAAAAAATAAATATAAAGTATCTTTTATTCTGTTTAAGATCTTATAATTACATTAGATGTATGTTTCATTATAATACTTTATTCTGATTGGCTAACTGCTGTTATATATCTGTATGTTGAATCCGTACTTTCCGGAAACGTTGTATTGTCTTAACCATGATTGTTGTGATGATTACATGTATCAGCCTCTTTTGGCGTTTGAATCCAAAGTAAAGGATCATAATATGAAAGTTCTTCTTTTTATTTGCAATATATATACTTCGTCTTTAGTCCCCCAAACTTAAGTCAGGTATATCACATGGTGGAGGAACAAAAAATCGAACAATTGGTACCTAATATTACAAAATGAACATATGAAACATTAAAATGAAGATAATAATGTCAACAGTGCAACACACGTGGTATGACTCGCAACATTACATAAGGGCAGAAAATGGCTGTATGTTTGAATAAAACTGTTTATTTATGTATGTGAGATTTATCTCGTTACATTTGAATTTTCTATGACAAGAAGCGTCACCCATGAACCGATATGATAGTGAAGACGATCTAGCTCTTTTTCATGACACTTATTTGCCACGAAATTACGAATCTGAGGATGCCGAATTCAACGAATTACTTTCTTTAGTTCCTAAAATTAACACTCCCAATATTTCTGTGTCATTGGCAAATCAATCAGTTAGTTTCATTCGAGATTCAGATGAAATAATGGAAAAATTGGCTGCTTGTCGCAAATTTGGGGGGTATCCCCACGAAAATGCGTCTGTGTTTATGAAAGAATTTACTTCATTTGCAACTCTGCACAAAATTGACCATATCGATGATCAGAGAATGATTGCCGCTTTCCACCTTAATTTAACAGGGCCTGCATTAACATGGTTTAATTCACTAGATTCGGGAAGCAAACGTACATGGAGACATTTTCTTACAATTTTTGAAGAAAAGTATATTGAGTTAGATTGGCAAAGTCCGACTGTGTTCCTTGAGAGCGAAAATTTTCAAAATATGAAATTAAGTAGGGGTCAAATTTTGGAAGATTTTTATGGACAGATAGTTGAGAAAGCTCAGATTTTGAAAAAGAAGGACCATGAAATTCTCTCTCAGTTTATCAAGGGTTTACCGGAACAGCTTGCGTTTTTTGTTAGGGCTGGTACACATAAAGACAGTGTTAGTGCGTTGGCCGCAGCTAAAATGGGCGAAGCCTATGGGTATAGGAAGAATGATGAAGTTTGTGTAGCAGCTGCTAAGCCAATGGTTGCTAATGATAATAATGCGGTTCAAGATTTACAAAACCAAGTTAAAGAGCTCACAAAAGCATTATCAGAATTAAAATCACAAAGTACCGATATCAAACCAGAAATGCCTCCAAAATATCAAAAACCTCGTTACAACAACCCTCGTTACAACAATAACTTTTCAGGTCAGGCAGGAAATAACCGACAAAAAACATGCTTTAATTGTCAGGCTCCTGGTCATTATCGAGCAAATTGCAACTGGAATGGTCACGGTGAAATAAGTCCAACTATGCAGTGTCAACTTTGTCAGCAATTCGGTCATGGTGCTTTTCAGTGTTACCATCATAGTAATCCGGGAAACCAGTCGAACCCGGGGGTCATAGGGCACGCTCCTCCGGGCGTTCATCCATAGGTGCCAGAAAAAGGAGTCCGCCTCAAAGTCGTCAACGTGAAGAACTAAACTATGTTAATTATTCCACTGATACTGAAGACTGCGAATTTACTGATGAAAATTTAACTAGTTTTAAATCTCAATTTATTCATATGCCCATCAAGGTCAATCACATATCTGTCGCTGCACTTGTAGACCCTGGAAGTTCAATAAACATTATTTCTAAAAGTTTTTATGATTCTTTGCCTGACACTTGTAAAACGTCAATATGTTCAGTATCAGAGAAAATAGTTTTGGCCAATAACCAGTCCGTAAATATTGTTGGCAAATGTACCGTCAAAATACAAGTGCCACAGGGCAAGCATTGGATACATACATATATTCTAACTCAATCTTCACATCCATTGATTCTTGGTACGAGTTACTTAATTTCAAAGAAAATTGTATTGGATTTTAGTAGTTTATCTGTCTCAAATAAAACAGCGAAAGTAAAATTACAAAAGCATGTTACTGTAGATCCAAATTCTGAACTTTTGATATGGGGTAAAGTGGCCAACTTTATTCTACAGGGACAAACAGGAATGTGTCAGAATAGTTCTCATTTGTTGAAAAGCGGACTTCTAATTTCAAAAGCCGTTGTAACTGTAAATAGTCATAAAACTGTTCCGATCAAGTTATTAAATCCTACTAATGACCAAATATTTATCTCACGTGGAGACATTATTGCTAGTTTTGAACCGTTCACGGAAGATTACATGTTAATCAATGCAGATGAAAAAGACAAACACTTTGTTCAAAATGTACAATTAGATAAAAGTAGTCATAATTCAGGTGAAGAAACTGAGTCCAAGTTTTTGTCAAACTTTGAATTGCCGAAACATTTATCAAACGATGAGCAGCGGCAAATATCACAATTTTTAATTCAATATAAAGATTTGTTTGTTACCGATGAAAATCCAAGATTAGGATATACAGAACTTGTTAAACATAACATTTGCTTAAAACCAGACTTTAAACCAAAGCATCAGCAACCTTATAGATTGTCACCGGACAAGAAAAATGTACTGCGTGATCACTTGGATGAATTACTAAAACAGGGCATTATTTCACCGGTTCAAGAAACCGAAGATATTCCGATTACTAGTCCGATAGTTCTTGTATCTAAACGAACGAGACCTCAATCAAAAAACACTTCAATGAATAAATCTACAAGTTTGTCACAGTTCAGATTTTGTTGTGACTTTAGATACTTAAATAGTCAATGTCAAGACTTCCGGTATTCGATTCCAGATTTACAAGACTTAACCGAATCCTTTTCTGACCGAAAACCAGTTTTTCTTACATTAATAGATTTGAGCTCTGGATTTTTCCAATTACCTATTTCAATGGAAAGTCAACGATATACTGCGTTTAACACTTGTTTTGGATCATATAAATTTCTCCGTTTACCAATGGGTTTAAGTTCCGCTCCAGCGTCCATGCAGCTATTAATGGACAAAGTCTTGAAGGGCTTGACATTTCGATCTTGTTTATGTTACTTGGACGATATACTGATAGTTTCTGAAACATTTGAGGATCATATTGGTGATTTAAATGAAGTTTTCAATCGTCTTGCCACTGCCGGATTAAAGCTCGGACCGAAGAAATGTTCATTCGCACAAAGTTCTTGCGTTTTTCTTGGACATCTAATATCCAAAGATGGAATTCACCCTCCCGCCGATCGTGTTAGTGCAGTACTAGATATGCCATCGCCAACTTCTGTTAAAGATTTACGGCGAGCCATTGGACTTTTTAACTGGTTTCGAAAGTACATACAAAACTTTAGTGCGGAAGTTGACCCAATGACCAAGTTACTGAAAAAATCTGTAAAATTTAAATGGGGAATCGAACAGGAGCAGGCTTTTAAGAAAGTTAAAACATTACTAGCGAACTCACCAGTTCTTGCGTTTCCGAAGTACGACCTGCCGTTTTACCTTGCAGTTGACACATCGTGTAAAGGAATAGGATATATGTTATATCAACAACACCCAATGGATGATTCTTGTGAAGAATTGCGTGTTATTCGTTTTGGTTCAAAGTCTCTAAGTAAATGGCAGAGGTCTTATGGTCCCACAAAATTGGAGCTTCTTGGTATGGTAACAGCAATATTAGACTGTTCAATGTATTTAAGGGGACAAAAATTCGTAGTTGAATGCGATCACCAAGCACTTAAGCCACTTTTTCAAAAACAGTTAAAAGGAGCAATCTATGAAAGATGGATCGCCATATTACAGCAGTTTAATTTTGAATTGAGATATAAACCGGGTAAAGACATGCAAGTCGCCGACGCTCTTTCCCGTGCGCCTAACAAATTGTCAACAACAGGTTTTGAAAGTCCAGACCAGCTTGATCCATATTTTCCCTATCACACTGAAAATGTCGGAAATATTATTACACCGAATGGCATGCCTTTTACAAACTTATTGTGTAGTGACAAATCAAGTGACACCGACGAGCTACAGCTTAATAATATTGATATTTTGCAAAATTTGTTTAGTAGGCCAGTCAGTGAATTTGTCAAACAAACAGACTTTGAATATGATGGCGATACCGAGGAAAATGATGATTGTGCTATTCGCAAATTTACAAAGAAACGAGTTCGCACAAATCAACCCATATCAATAGTCGAAAAAACGGTGGCGTCTGACATGTCCGACTCACCTGCAAAAGGTTCCGAAAAAGAACATTCTGTACAATCTTCCGATAGAGGTGAAACAAGTGAGGAAAAACTTATGATGAACAATTCAAGCGAAGCAGGTCAATTTACTACAAATAATGTTGAAACGAGCCAATCTGCATTAAGCTCATCAAATATACCTGAAAGTGATAGCATAGTATCGGCAACTGTAGACGATTCGTCAGATGTTAATTTTATTTCCGATGAGCAAACTGTCCAACAGAAAATAGAATCGATGAAAATTTTCCGAAATTGTGATTTCAGTCCGAAAAGTTTAAAACAGTTACAAGTTAATGACCGGCAATTTGGCAATATTTTCCGATATTTAGAAAATGGTGATTTACCACAATCACAAAAACTAGCTCGTAAAGTTTTACTTGAATCAGGAGATTTTTCTTTATTCGATGACTTGCTTTTTCACACTAGAGTCGCAAGATCTAAGCGAACACAACAATTTTGTCAGTATCAGCTTGCATTACCTGAAATAGCCGTAAAAACAATTATTTCGCTTTACCACGATTCACCACTTGGAGGCCATGGCGGGATTCAGCATACAGTAGATTTGATAAGGGAACATTATTATTTTTCAAATTAAGCAGGAAAAGTGTCCGACTTCATAAAATCTTGTCATGCTTGCCAGTGTCGTAAGATGACTACTAGAAAGACTAAAGCCGGCATTGTTGCTTTTCAAACTCCATTTCGTCCTTTCAAGTTTGGGAAATTGACCTTTTTGGTCCTGTTCCAGTGTCTAAGTCAGGCAACAGTTACGTGTGTACTGCAGTCGATATGTTTAGCAAGTTTATTTTTACAGAGCCTATACCAAATTCCGATCCAATTACTGTTTCGCATGCACTTTATAAAATAATCACTCAGTTTGGTGTTTTTGATACTCTTATTAGCGATCATGGATCCGAGATGATAGGAAAATGCACAAAAGAAATATGTAGACTTTTAGATATCAAACAACAATTCACACCAAGTTTTACACATCACTGTTTGGGAACTTGCGAACGCTCACACAGAACCTTAGCAGAGCGAATTACACCGTATTTGTTGAACAATACAAATTGGGAGGATTTTATTCCAAGCATAGTCTTTTCTATGAACAATTCCGTGAATGAAGGAACAAAATATTCACCATTTGAGATTATCTATGGACAAAGACCATCATTTCCCTTATCGTGTGTATCAAAAACCGCATTTTCAGAAATTCCCAAAGATTATCACAATTATATTCGAGAGTTTGCTGACAAACTTGAATTCATTCGAAAACAAGTGCGTGAAAATTCAGAAAAATCTAAAATATCAATGATTGAACGGGCTAATCAGAAAGTTCATAATTTGTCTCTAGAAAAAGGGGATTATGTGTACTTAGGAAAAGACCCAAGAGGAGCTGGTCAGAAATTTAAGCTAAAACATGCAGGACCGTATTTAATTCATCAAATAGACAGTCCTCATCTTTATTCGTTAATGGACCCAAATACAAACAAAATTATTCCAAAAGTGCATATAAACCGTTTAAAACCAGCGTTTATTCGTGTACCAAATCCATGTGAATATTTTATGGATCGTGTTATAAACAAACAAGATACCGTGGATACTGCGTCAGCAAGTCATGATAATTTGATTAGTGAACAATCTAGCACAAATAACGAAATTCAAGAAGTGCCAAATCTCCGGCGATCAACAAGACAGAGACAAAAACCTATTCGATTCAGAGACGATTATCTTGTTACATCAGGCACCGAAGCAAGCTCTGCGTCAGACGGGACATTATTAAAAGTGAAAAGATTTTTAGCAAAGAAAAATCACGATGGAAATACTCGCTACCTTGCACATTTAATAGGGGAACCGGCGCAAAATGCAATTTGGATCGAAGACAATCAGTTAGGACCAAAGGCGCGTGCCTTATTGAAGTCGAGACCACCTCCGATTATTCCGTAAACGCATGTCTGTGAGATTTATCTCGTGACAACGCAATCAGAAGGCTGAATAAGACATATTTTGCTGTGAGATTTATCTCATGCATATCGAAAGTTATAGAACAAGATACAATTTACTTGAACTGTTTTGAAGATACATTTTATTGATACATTTTATGATTAGTACATGTAGTAATATCATTTATTGCAAACATATGTTGAAGATGTTGTTTTTTTTTTGTCACAGAACTGTTATTTTTTGCAAGTATTTCAACTATTTGAATATAACGACATACAAAGTTTTGAGAAAAGTATTAATTTTTCTTTTTAAAAGTTTCCTTTTGAAAAGACTTTCATGTTTTGGCTCACTTAAGACAGTTAATTGTTTTATTACTAAAAAGATTTAAATGAATCAGTTAATTATATTTTTTTTTAAATACACTGAGTGCGAAAATACCGTCAAAGTTCACTGTGTTGAATGATTTTTGTTTTTTGTTGATCCACATGTACATATGTTGATTAGATTAGATAGGCCAGTTATCTTATTGGATTTATTGTTGTATTTTTTAAGTAGTTGAGTTGCTAATGGTTAGTTTTTTTAGTATACCTCAACATGTGAAATATTTTGACAAGTCACAGAGGTAGAAGTTAATGTTTTGAAATGAAGTACTGCGATACTTAAATTTACTTGTTAGTAAAGATTAATGAAGACTTGTTTTGGTATGAAAACGAACATTATGTATGACTTATATGATGGAAATCCTAGCATTTAAATTTTCAATCGATCTGTCTGTGCACAGTAAGAAAAGGAAATCTGATTTGTGTGTTAGTGGTGCATTAGAGATGACTCAGAAATGAACCCTGGTTGATAGTCTTGTTCTGCTGAAATTTATTTGTTTCACTTTATTGTTTTATTTAATCGAGAGAATGTGTGTATGATAGGGATGGTATACCGTGAAAGTCGGCGCAATAGTAGATTTTTTTTTTCTCATAGTGTAACCTATAAATTTTGTTCATTATAAGGTGTATCTAACCATTAGCAGGAGTAGGGACTCCACTGAATCTAATCTCGTACTGTATATCAATCACTTTTTAGCAAGCACACTAAAATTCAGTAAATGATAATATGCTATATTTTATAAGATTTCGCCACATCATATGAATGTTGAAGTTAAAGAGAAACTAGCATTTGGTCATATGTATTTGTATTTACATGTCTGTGAAACATGAGAAATTAATAGATGATGAAGTTTAAAGGTGCCTGTTATTTTGTATGTTGTATTGTTATATATAAATGGAAATTTTGAATCTTTTTCTTTTTGAAGTACGAATTCAACATTTTCAAAAAATAGGGGAATTTTTCATTTTTGGGCGGGGATGTTATATATCTGTATGTTGAATCCGTACTTTCCGGAAACGTTGTATTGTCTTAACCATGATTGTTGTGATGATTACATGTATCAGCCTCTTTTGGCGTTTGAATCCAAAGTAAAGGATCATAATATGAAAGTTCTTCTTTTTATTTGCAATATATATACTTCGTCTTTAGTCCCCCAAACCTAAGTCAGGTATATCACACTGCACATCACGTGTTATTCTGTAAGCAGTTGCATTATATATTATTTCTCAATACAACTTTTCATTCATGATAACACGTGGTCCAACAATAAAGTGCACAGGTGAATTAAATAAAAAAATATATAAAATTCTTGTTTTCATGATCATAGCTAAAAAATGTAATTATAAGTATTGAATGCTTCTTTTTGTAACTTTATAGGGTTGTAAAAGCGTTGAACGTGCGCACATTTTTAGAATGAAGCGCAAAATGTACTTCGGTCAACGCTTTTACACCCAAAAAATTAACAAAAAGAAGCATTCAATTCTTAAATAAAATCTCATTGAAATATATTAGATATTCTGTATACTATATTATGTATGCTTCACGATAAGTCAAGATAAAATGCTGAACAATCCAGATCCCCTCCTTTCAAAATGACATGCGTATTGTTTCCCTAAACTAGAGTATTAAATAACGTTTCCTGATTGTACATTAAAATTCTTAAAACGAAGTCATGCAATAATAAAAAAAAAACCAACAGCATTTTACTGACAATGAAAAGAATTTTTATATGACATTATAAATTTAGCTAAAGCAGGTGTATAGAAGCAGTGGATATGTTTCTATTCAAAAGGTTTCGTGGTACACATAAACATATGGCGACTACTTAAATAGTAGAATATGTTTTATAGCATTAACATCATATAATGGGAAAAATTTGGGAAGAGACGTTTGGCAAAACACTGGTTGGAGATGGGGTGGTGGGGGATGGGTGGGGTGGGGGTGGTGGCCCTTTTCAGAAAACTAGATGCTCCAGGAGCCTGTGTCGCGCGCCTTATGTTTTTATTGTTTTTACAATTGATGGATGAAATGATGCAACCATTATTCTTTTGCTTTAGTTCGAGAGATGTAATCCAAAAAACTGCCTTTTATTCCTATGTTCTATTTTTAGCCATCTCAGCCATTTTGGTTGGCAGGCATATTTTTTAAACTCGATACCCTAATGATGATTGCAGCCTTTGTCTCAGTAGTTTCAGAGGAAAATAATTTTGTAATTACCCTAATGATGATTGCAGCCTTTGTCTCAGTAGTTTCAGAGGAAAAGAATTTTGTAATTACAAAAAATTACAAAAAATTACAAAAAATTGTTAAAAATTGACTTTAAAGGGCAACAACTCCTTGAAAGGTCAAATGACAATTTTGGTCATGTTAACTTAATTGTAGATTTTACTTTGCTGAACACTATTGCTGTTTACAGTTTATCTCTATCTACAATAATATTCCAATATAATAACCAAAAACTGCAAAATTTCCTTAAAATTACCAATTCAGGGCAGAAACCTTACAATAGGTTTTCTGATTCGTCTGAAAATTTCAGAGCAGATAGAACTTAACCTGTTGAACAATTTTACTCATTATCAAAATTACTCTTCATGATTTAAATTCAAAGATATAAGGCAAAAACTGCATTTTACCCATATGTTTTAGTTTTAGCCATCTAACTTTTACGTGTCTTATTTGATCAGCTTTGAAGCACTTATATAAGCATTTTAATTGTTTTTAACAGTGTAACTATGGTAACGATTTATGTTTGGAATCCAGACGCCGGAATAGGGAGTGTAGGACATGTTTCCTTGGAGGTTAACAACAGCTCAACATATATAAGCTGGTATCCACTTGATAACAAGACTAAACTTCAACGAAAAGTAAGCATTTAAAACTAGAACTTATGATGCTCATTATATATGTTATAGAAACACTATTTGTTTCATATACTTTTAGTGTTAAAGAAGACGTTACTAAGTTGAAAAACTTGTGTCTAATCCATTTGTCATTTTTGAACAATAATATATGTTTAAATTAAATTAATTAAATTAGTGTCGATGAAAAGAGATGTAAAAAGACTAGATAATATATTTGGGTTTTAACGGTTATTTTGAAGAGAAAGCTGTATATGTCTTTCACCTTTTTCCTCATTTCTAATGCGATGGACATTCCATTTGAGGTCAGTCTCAATGGGATCTAATCGTGATACAGGATTGGCCAAATTATTGTACACGTGATGTGCGTGTGTGTGTGAAAACGGGAAACAAAGTCGGGTGGGACATATTAAGTTACAAGCGTTATTTCTAAAATGACTCGAAGATGCCCGCGAAATCGCGGTACAATTGGGCGTGCAAGTGTTGAAACAATTATTGTAGACACAGTGATAATTAAGGTGGTCACAGTCCGGATTTGGAAACGGTTAATCTTTTAGTTCAATTTCATTAAGGAGATGAAAATGAGGAACATAATGCAAAAGATTCCATTCATCTCGGTCGGAAAATAAAAATATTAAATACCCTAAGAAAATTGTGGAAAAGTGTGATTTTCAGTAGATCCCCCCCCCTTTTAATAGCCTCAATAACCGTATGAATTACTTAAAATCCGTTGACATTACAGAAAGGGATCAAAATCAGTAACACAATGAAAATAATCCCATCTTAATCGGAGTCGACTGAGCATGTACGAAAGCGTATAAGACCTGGATCGATAACGGTCTCCGAATTTGGACATTTCCTATAAAATTGGCGTTTTCGGTGAAAAAAAAAAGATTATTTCAAAGACAAATTTAGGATATGTCATATCACAAATACTTCCGACTTTGTATGGTTTCAGAGGAATTGCGGCTAAAAAAATCAGTCTCTTCCTATTGTAGTATAGATGAACGAGATGCGGGAATCTGACAAAAAAAATAAGCGGGATCCAGGATCAGATCCCCCTCTTTAACCTCCCTTTGGGTGCTGTACATGTACATTAGATATAGCTTCTACCAGCTGTCAAATTATCGAAAGCTGCAGTAATTGTAGAAATAGACTGTTTTGCTTTTTAAAATCATGTTCATTATATAGCGAACAAACAAATGTTTTAAGTGGCAAATCCACCATTTTGTCTTTACAATAACGGCTTTTTTATGGTTCGTATTCAGAAAAAGAGATTTACGGCTTTTTTACAATATCTATATTTTTATATGCCTTTATCATGTTAATTTTAGACTACCGTAAGAAAAGCATTACCACCATCATACGAAGAAGACTGTAAAACTTTTGCTATGAGACATGCAGATGGGATATTTATAATACCACGTGATCTTGTCAGCGAATCAAAAATAACTAATTGGTGGGAACACAACAAGCCAAGTAAACAATATCATCTGTTGGCGCGTAACTGTGCAACAGTAGTTCGAGATGCGTTGGTAGTTGGATCAAAGCACCAGGTTCTTAGTTCGTTATTGAAGCTGCTGTCATGGAAAGGGTCTGTTACACCGATGGATATAAGAACTTATTGCATAATTGTGAAAAAGAAATTCATATTGGAAAACTTAGATATTTTAAACATCTTGATTATGTTAGGAACATTGCTTTTGATAGGATTTGCCACAGTTGCTTTTATAAAACTACTTTATGTATTATTTATTGACAGCCATACATTTTCACAACTAATACGCATGTGCTTACGGATCGTACTTATTTTAAAAGTTCTTCTCAAATATTTTGAGTGTACCCTAACTTTAGGTATGATTACTGTATTAGTGTTAATGTTCTGTTTCGTAGTATATATGTTATATATTTTTCTTTATTACTCTATTATGATTCTTGTGTCTATTTCATATAATATTTATTACTGGTTCGATTTTGTTGCAAATGACATTTCAATATTATGTGGGATTCTTCTCCTTGCATCAAAAAACTTCAACTTATCGTTATTTGTAGCATTTATCATTTCCCTGACTCTTTGCGTGATAAAGTTTATAGCGATATGGATTCTTTATGATAATTTTGATATTATTGTTTTGATGCTTATTGTTATTCTAAATATAGAAAAATATATTCAAATAATAGGGCAAAAAATTCGCAATTACAGTAGAACCGAGCCTTTAAACTAACTAACAACATGAACATGGACTTATCAAATCAATAGAATGGATTACACGTGACATGGTTATTACAAATATATATATATTTATATGCATTAGACGAATACCATTAGACAGAATTAAACATCTACAACAAATTAAGACTTAATTATTTAACTCTATGTTAATTGAAATTGAAAATTTGATTTTTTTCATCAGCAATTTTCAATTAGACATCAATTGCATTTTTTGTCTTCAATGGAATTTGAGGGAAGATCTGTGAAAGTTTCTGTTATATTCATTACTTTTCTAGTCTCGTGGTGACTTGCATTTTGACAAATTGTATCTATATACATACTTGTCTATTTTGTTTGTTGACTTCTTATAGATGTGCTTTGATATTGTGTGGTTGGGGTGCTGTAAATATGTCTGCCGATTGGCAGTCATAAGTCACGAAAACATAAGGTCCTGTACACAATAATGGTAAGGCAACACCAATGTATATAACAACGGATTTATTATGTTGAAATTAAGAGCGGCCTTTCCAGAGTGTACTTCAACGATAATTGAAAGTCCCTAAACAAAAAGCATCAAACGAATGGATTACAACTGTCATAATCCTGACTTGGTACAGACATTTTCTTAGCTAGCTAAATCTCTCACTTGTATGACAGTCGCATCACATTCCTTTATATTGAGAACGATGTGTGAACAAAACAAACAGACATGTACAAAAAGGGGTCCAGCAGTCAACATTGTGTTATAATCTTAATCAGTATGAAAACAAACAAATATGTAACAAATAAAGCAAAGGTCTTCTATCTACTCCAAATGAAGGTTCCATGATGACATATATTTATTTTCCTGCATTAATACAGTCGTCATATAGACAACGAACAGTGCAGTCGATGTCAGTGTGAGTTAATCGGAATTAATTTAGAACCAAATTATTTGAGACCCTGAAGTAATTCTGAACGAATACACATCAGGGCCCGGTTGTTCAAAAGGCTGGATAAAGTTATCCACAGGATAAAGTCTGTATCCACCGGATAACTTTTGTCCACTGGACAACCCGGTTGTTCAAAAATTGTCCAGTGGATAAAATAGCTTAAGGTGGATCCCTACAGATAAAGCAATTTTTTTTTCACCAATGAATTTTTCTCTAAATTTGTATTCATATACTATGCAATGGCCTCTATCAAAATTTGAGTTAAAAATATGATGTCACCAGATTCGTTTCCATGGTAACGGCCACCGAAGTTGGCACATCACATATGTGAATATATACATACCTAAAGTAAAAATCCTGGATTTTTTTCAGGCTTTAAAAGTTTTTTGAAAGGTTTGTTCTTCATTTAGTACATAAATAATGTTGAAAATGTAAATAAAACACAAATAATAGCAGTTTTATACATATTTATTAAATCCCGCCCCCCTTTCGTCAACAATAGTGCAAATGAAAAACAAAGATTTTGTTGAAATTTTCTATTTTTCTTAAATTTCCAAAAAATTGGTCCAATGAATTTTTTTTTAAATTTGACAGAATATGATCCAAACAATGAGCTTTAAAAAAAAAAAAAAAAAATATAGGTCACCAGACTATTTTTTCATCGAAAAACATTTTTGTTACCCATGCCGACACAGTAATCAACAGCAATTTTTTTATCTTTTTTCAAAATTTGTGTAAATAAAGTGTTGCACATGTTTCAATACCTTTTGTTAATCCTACACATATCAATAAAATTTCGCATATGAATCAAAAGGAAGACATTTTTTGTATTTATGTACAATGGTTACCATGGCAACGGGACAAGAAGAAGTAAAATTCTAATTTTATGTATACATACAAAGTGTGGCAAATATTGTCATATCTTTTGTATAACCTAACCACAATAACATAGTTTGACATGAGAATCCAATTAAAGCTGTTGTTTTGTTTCTAGGAACAATAGTTACCATGGCAACCAGGTAAGACGTAGGAAAATTCAGATCATATAGATTTTTTTTTCATTCAAATATTGATTTATAACAACAAATCAAGCATGTAAATGGATAAGAAAAACTCATGACTTTCCCCCCTGTCATAAATTAACAATTTTTGTTTGATGAAGCATACATATTACTTGCCATGGCAACATTTATACAAAAACTGACCATACAACATGAATTTATATACAGAATTCAGTTTTCCTCCTTTGGGCCACCCGTCTCTTAAGGAAGTACACCACTAATTCATGATCCCATTGCTTTCTATGTTAAATTCCTTTATTTCAAGCAGGCACACCTCTTTTGTTTTAAGTTCAAATAAAGTGGAAATCATTGCATTTCAAAGCAACACTTTATGGTGTCTTGTACTGAAAAAATCAACATACCTTTAATGGCATATAAGAAAGAACTGGTTCCTGGAACTTTGGATGTACCAAAACAGGTACTTCAGATCTGACAAACAGACAAAATGTACCCTCTTTTTAAAATTTGATGCAGTTTTTTTAATATTCAAAATTAAAAGTCCAAAAGTTTTCTACAATGATCATCAGTCCTTCAACTTTCATTTGATATCAAAAATACCTAAATATTCTACATAGTTTGAAAGTTACACTCATGCACAGGAAGTATTTTGTGTTAAATATGTACTACTTTCTGGTACATGTGCCTTTTGGGCGGGGCCTGAATTAGTGGTGTTATATCTCAAATGTGAATAATAATGTAAATTTTCGCACCTCACTGATAATTATCATATATATTCCAACATATAGTTTTCAAATAGAGTAATATTAAATGATAAAAAAAACCTCCTATATATCATCAAGACTCTAATTTTTAGCAACATAACAAGTCATAACATATATAATATTGTTTACTCCTCTGGTACTGTCAAAAACTGAATGATAGGTCCGGCATATTTAGCGGTTACATGATTATCTGTCAAAACAGCTTTTACTCCATTCTCATCTCGAGCATTTGCAATCTTTAAATGACACAAATGGACTCCACTTCTTGCCAATTTTGAACATATCAATGCATTTATAATTTTCCTATCAATTAAAGGTTTAAATGATATCTTTGCATGATTATAGTTCAGATTGTAAAGATCTTCATTAATACATTTTTCCTGAAGTTTAACTTCAAAAAGTTTTTTCAACGAAAGAACATCTTCTTTTGCATTATGTGCACTGTAAGTCGACTGTAAAATTTCTTTAACAAGAGTCTGTTGCTTGTAATTTTCTACTTCATGTTTTGGAATGACACGTTTAGAAACTTTTAAGGTGTCAATAAATCCTTTTGCACAAGCAGAAAAAGTTGAAAATAAATGGAATTCCTTTAATTTATTCTCTAACACCAACATATCAAAGTTAGCAATATTATGTCCAACTAATATAGGTCTATCATTAAGTTTTAAAAAATCAATAAAATCTAGCAATGACTGCTCAACAGAACATGTTTCAACAAGTGTTCCATTTACATACATTTTGTTTGTAGAATGTGAAAATGTTATGCCAGTTATTGCACTTGCTTCTTGAGTAATTTCCGTTCTTGGAATAACATAGCGTTGAAATGTATTTGAACCACAGGCTGCAGCAATTTGAGTTATGTCACTGTTCCTTGACAAACCAGTAGTTTCCAAATCAAAAAATACAAAGTTGTCAGAATCATTTATGGTTGATGGTGAGGGTATTTCCTGAATATCTGGCATGGGTTCATTAACTTCTGCATTGTTTTCATAAGTTGTGCCTTCTTTCACCTTTGACCTAAACTCAGATTTCTTCTTTTGTTTTTTCAACTGAATACGCCTTCTTTTATATTCTTTTGTATTTTGCCTTTCTCTTTCTCTTTTCAATTTCTTATCCATTTTTTTACCAATACTCAGTGTATGTTGTCCTGGAGACAATAAAGAAGCCTCATTTACCTGAAATATTTTAAAATTTGTTAGCATGGAGATATAATGTCAAGCAATTTGAAATATTTTATTTAAAAATCAAGTAATTAATTTTTGTCGACATAACATTTTTATATGATAAGCATATCAACACACACTGGAATGTGATTGGTCCTTAAGAGTATCTTTTTTAGGTTTACACTTTGATAATTTTAACATGTTGCTAAACTTTCTTACATGGTCTCTGGAAACACTTTGAAGTGTGTGCATGCGAGACACATTCAGAAATGGTAAAATTAGTTTATTCCATGTTGTTTATTTCATATGAACAGTTTCACTACTATTCCAGAACCTGTTTCAGATTGCATTTAAAAGGGAATGACCATTTTTTTTTGTGTAAATATCTTTTATTACCATTTTGTTTCCAATTACTATAGTCCAGTCAATCTAGCATAAATTTGACCCTAACCTGAAAGTAATTGCAACAGAAGATTTTTAAGTTTTAATCTTTAAACAAGGAATTAATTGAATCTGGAATAATTATATATTATGGAATATGTTATGAGTTTGTGTATGTTGTTCTAAGCCTTAGTTTTAAAATCAAATTCACTAAAAGTGATGATTCTAATGATGTTATTGCCAAAAAATTATTATTTTTAAATTGTGATGCAACTTTAAGGTTAAGTAAGTAATTTATAATGATTTACCTATAAAGCATGACTAACCTTTAGTTGGACTTCATGAAATATATTATAACAATTCAACTAACCCTTAGCCATGCATGCATGGATAACCCCCTTAGCTGGACTGAACAAAATTTGACATTTTTGTAGAACTAACCCTTAGCCATGCGCGCATGGCTAACCCCCTTAGCTGGACTTAATAAAATTTGACATTATTGTAGAACTAACCCTTAGCCATGCGCGCATGGCTAACCCCCTTAGTTGGACTTTACAAATTTTACATTTTTGTAGAACTAACCCTTAGCCATGCGCGCATGGCTAACCCCTTAGTTGCATTATTTTGGAGCAAAAATTTTTTTTTTAAATTCTAATGCAAAATTACCCAAAAAAACTAAAATTGGATCAAACCCAAAATAGAAAAAAAAAATTTAGACAAATTTTTTTTTTGCCAAAATTCATCATTTTTTGGGGGCGGCAAAATTTGAATTATAAATTGGGAATTTTAGTCAAATCCCAGCAAACTTAAAAAAAAAAAAGTCACATATGCCATAAATGGTTGCCTACTAACCCATAGTTTCACATTTGTGACTTATTTTTAACCAACAAGTAGATTCACCTTTATCTGTGCTTCTTAGTACTTTGTAGTGCTAGTTTTTCAACTTTATGCATGTTTTCTATGTTTCTATATCTGCCTTATTTTGCTTTGCATACCTTGCTCACACAAACTGTATAATTCACTTGTAAGCCTCTATGCACCTTTTGACTATTAATCATCCTCTGTAGCATGCTTATCTGCTTGTAACATAGCTTCAAGGTGAGTGGTGTTGTATAATCTAACATATTAGTCATTAACCAGGCAACCTCAGTACAGGGGACCTGGAGGTCCAGATAAGGTGGCATGTTTAAAATGTGTGAATGAAAGACAAGTGACCTTTAATTTTATATAATTCTATTTTGAAAAGAACTTGACCCCATTTGAACATGAACTAATTAATTATGCTACATTTTTTTATGTGACACATAAATCTTCAAAAATATTGTGCTTCATACAAACATATGATAGGGTATGATTGCCAATGAAACAACTCTCCACTAGTGAACAAATTAATAAGAAGTAATATATGACTAGATCATCAACATAGTTGTTCAATGGTGCTAAAAATTATTAGAGAAACATTTTTTTGACTTGACAATTTAACGATATAAGTATATGGCCCGAAATGGGGAAAAAGCTCTGCACAGCCTCACATTTCCCGTTTCTAAGCCTCATCCTTATATCGTTGATATGTCAAGTCAATGCGCTATTATTGTCTATAAAACTTCTGTATTTAAATTGTAATGCAAGTATAAGGTTAAGTATGTAAAGCCTCGCGTTTCAAATAATAAAATTAAACTGTCTGGAGTGTAGAAATATCATAATACACTTATTGCAGTGTAGGAATCTATATATTTTTAATTTTGTAAGATATCTCGAAATTGAATATAAAAGATCTCATCTAGTTAAAATTTAGATATATGGGAGATTGAATAAATATAAAAACAGCTTGCCATAAATATATCTTTATTGATTTCTGAGGAACTATTGGCATTAAATTGCAAATTTATGTTAGCTAAAGAAATTTAAAGTGAATGGTAACACTGTTCATCAATTTCAATTTACACATGCTCAGAAACAAAAATATGCAAACTAATAATAAAATACATGTACTTTATTAAGACTTACATAGACATGTCATAAAGATACAACTTTATAAAGGTTTGCAGTATTGTCAACATAAATCATATTTGTAAATCAAGGAATTGAGGTTTAACCTTCATATTACACTATCAGTTTAATCATTAACAATATGAACAAACCAACTTTCATTTTATATATCTTTTTAGATTCAGAATTAAAAAACATATGAAACATGAGACTCAATACTTGATATTTTTTCTATACAGGGTAAAATATGTTTCCCCATACCACCCAGTTTCCCTTTTACAAGACTTTAATAGAACTGAAAAGTTTTTTTGCCAAAATTCAAGCCGATTCTAGATTTATTTTCCTCCTATTTAAGACCCAGAATAAATACCAGTGCAAATATAAGGTTATAGTCCAAATCTTTTCCTGCCATATATTTTAACTTGAATATCTTGAAAAGGAATTCCATAACCTTCCAAAGAAGTTGATTTTGTATTAAAAAGTATTGGTCACCGTACTTTTTTCACGCTACAGGTTGCGCAAAATTGTCAGATTTTGTATAGATTATTCATGGAAAATCAAATTTTGGGTGATAAAACGAAACCGTACTATAAGAACTTTAAGATAAAATGTGAGAATATTGCTCTTATAACATGCTTTCAGATAAGCAAAAGAAAAATGGGGTCACCGAACTTGTTTTCCTGCTACATATCGAAATAGGTAAATTCATAACACTTTCTATTGTAAAAATGACTATCTGAGTTATCTCCCCTTATTTGGCAAAGTTTGAAAAAATCGAATTTAAGGTGGCTCGTTGGTACAAATATTTTAGCAAAAAATTAAAACTTTCTTTTTTCATTATAAATTTTATTTATTACACTATTAGTAGTTACTTTATGATATGGTACAAAAAACAACTCAAAAAAATTATTTGGTTTGGCCCCAGATATCTTTAAAAATTGAAGAAGCTCCAATTTATCTCCCTTTGGTGAAAAAAATGCCATTTTATGGCCTTAAATTTGAAATATCTTTTTTAACTCATCGGTGACCTATATTTTTTATTATTGTTTTCAAATAATCTGTACATAAACCAAATAATTGTAAAAATTAAGGGATTTCTTATATTAGGCCTAAATTAAAATATTGTTTGTTTGCCCTTTTCCGACCCTATGTTTTGAAACAGGGTAGGTAGGTAGGTAAAATATTTTATTTTTTTCCCCAAAAAAATAACTTGGCTCGTTATATTATTTATCATGGGTAGGCAGGTAGGTAAAATATTTTATTTTATAGATACAAAATCTGCATAATGTCATTTTTTTGTCCGTTTTGTTTTTGCAAATAAGTTTTCTACTGGGACTATTAGTTTTGAAAAAAAAAATATATAAGAGATAACTTTGTACTGGTAAGATAATGTCCGGGCAGACATATATTACTAGTAGAAAAAGTCCCTAGTGTTACAAATTTCGTGTGTGCCTTTTTTTCCAATAAAAATGCTATAAGACTTAAAACTCAATTGTCACATATTTTGCATCACATTTATAAATGATCTGTATAGAAAACTTGGCGATTTTACTGCCAGATATTCTCCACTTTACAGGGTTTTGTCACTTTTGGTTCATGTCAGATATAAATAATTTAGCGGCATCGTTAACATAATCATTCTGATATGCGGATCACAAAAGGCCATCGCTACATAGAATACAACGTCCGTTTACAAATTAGTTTGTACACACGTTAATACTTTTGTATCAAACGAACTTTTTTGTAAATGAACCCTAGCTGCTCTTTAAGTTTAAAGGTACAGAGTAACGTACTTCATATCATGATTTCAGAAAGCGTTCAACATCGATTTCAAACAAATGCTTTGAAACTTCAAATGCAAGTGTTCATGTCAAACGCTCATGTGATACCAAACGGACTGGACCTTATACGTAAAGATAAAACCCGAGGATTCCGGTAAAAAAGTTTTGAGCGGGAAATACAAATATAAGATTTTGGGAAGGAACGAAAAAATAAAATAAAATAAAATCTTGCTGGTAAATACAAATAAAAGATTTTCAGGCGGAACGAATTGATAGGGTCGGTCGGTAAAGGGCAAACAAACAATATTTTAATTTAAGCCTTAGGTTGTTTTTTTATTTCGATATTTCCTCTTTTTCTCCTATTAGTTGAACAGAAAAAAAGGACATTAACAAAAATGTATGCTTCTTCCAGAGGCAGATTTCAGCTTAAATGAACGGTGACCCCATTTTTTATTTCATTTTTCTTTTAAGTATATGATAAAGTTCATTTATGAAAAAATATAGCGAAATCCTATATTAGAAAAAAAAACCATTTATACCTAGGAGCCTCCTTAACACAAACAAGGTGTTTTTGAAAAATTACCACTGCAATTATGTTAAAACACACAATTTTCTATATTCATATTTAAAGTCTTTTACATCATTTATATACAACACTCAAAATTTGCACATTTTATCAAATATATAGACCAAAGATATCTGCTTATTCAAAATCCAAGATGGAGGAAGACACCAGAGCCACATTAAGTCTAAAATGACAAAATCACAATAATAAAAGCAGGCAATAAATTCTGAATTTACTGTAGTTTGTTTATTTATGGCATAACAACACACCCAAACAGCACTTTATCAAAAACCAATAAGTAAGATTCATTAAAAGCATAAATGTAACTACTACATAACAATTGATGGTACATATATGCATATTTCACAGAATTTTATATAAAGACCTGTTGAGATCATCTAAGATATAACCAATAACAATCATACTTTCATTTTTCTATATCTTGTAGCCAGTGTCCCTTTAAACTGGTTTAATTCTAATATGAATTAAAGTGTAATTATTATGGTTCATTAAACAGTAATTGTGATTGTGTAGACTGTTGTGTAGATTCTGTAGTAACTACATGTTGTGTAGATTGTTCTGTAGATGAAGAAGTAGGTTGAGTAGACTGTAGGGAAGAAGAGGTCAGCTGTGAACAATCTAGGTTGTCTATAACTTTAATCTTTTTTGAAATTTTCTTTAAATCAGTGTTAATTTTTCTTTTATATTTTGAAAGCAAATTTTGAACATTTTTATCCACAACAATTGCTTTTCCATTAACATTTACATTAATTGAAATACAAAAATCATCTTCTCTTCTCAATCTTAAGTCCTTGGCCTCCATACAATACTCTACAAACATGGTCGGCACATGGCCTTTCTTCAGATTAATATCTGAAATAAAAATTAAGGGACATAAAAAGTGTATTTGTGATGTATTTTCAGTATTAATAAACTTAAAATTGTAAAATTAAAACATTTTAATAACTTATATAAACTCGACTAAATTCCATGCTTAATTTCTAGCATTTTGTTTATGTTCATAACTTTTAGTTGAGGCAAAGTTAAGTTAGAGAACAGCAACTAAAAATCCAGCAAATTTTCCCTATGTAAAGGGACTTCTCTAGTTCTTCATTAATTTATCTCTTTCTTTTATTGTACAAAAAAAAGTTTAACCAATGTGTGGTTAGTTTGATCTCAGTACTTCATTGGTCAAAATCCGATTATGACTTCAAACTTTCTTGCTTTTCTCTAAATTTCCTATTGTGACGGCATGAAAAAAGGACACCATGTCTGATGATGTCACATAAAAAGAACACATCTTTTTGCAGATCATTCGAAAAGAAGGAAAACTTTGCCTGCATAATGTTAGAAAATCATTACAGAAACAGATTCCACCACCAAATCTCATGTAATACGATATTTATCCACCCCGACATTGAAATTTTAAATATTTAAAACGTTAGGGCAATCCTTTGGTTTTAAATTTGAAAATTTAACTATCTCGAGTGGATAAATATTGTATTACACTCGATGCCTAGGTAGAATCTATATACAAGTCTAAAACAGTAAAAGTGACACCACCAAATTTCAAACTTGATATGTGTTTTGTGCACAAGTTTCATATTATTTGATTGATGAAAATTCAAGAGAAAACAGAAATGTAAAAATCAACATGTTTTCAGTTTGTACAGGGACATATCTCTATAGCAGTAAAAGTGATGCCACCAAAATTCAAACTTTTATTTTTTAAGGTAATACACATTGTGTATCAGTTTCATTACATTTGATTGAGGAAAACAAAAGTTGTAGAACGGAAACTCAGCAATTTTTCCATTGGTTCAGGGGCACATCTCTCTGTATTTTGAAAATTGTAAAACTTCATGCCTTCTTTTTCTATGGAGGGGTGGGGACTAGATGCTTTTCAGATCCTGTGTCACACACCGTGGTCTATGCTGACTGTAAAGGGTAATAACTCTTTGTTGACTTATTTGCAGATTTTACTTTGCAGAACATTATTGCTGTTTACAATTTATCTTTATCTATAAAAAATATTCCATATAATAACAAAAAATGGCAAAATTTCCTTAAAAATTACCAATTCAGGGGCAGCAACCCCACAACTAATTGTATGATTCGTTTGAAAATTTCAGGGCAGATAGATCTTCACTTGATAAAAAATTTAACCCAATGTCAGATTTGCTCTAAATGCTTTTTTAAGACAAATTCTACATATTACCCCTATATTCTCAGTCATCACGCTGAGTGGCAGCCCTGGCAGCCCCGGCTTGTAAAATTGCTCTCTGGCCTGTAAAAATCATATCTACAGCCCAACAGAATCTAACTAAAAATTAAAAAAATTGAGGTCCGGGTCTGTAGATTTAACAGATCATGTTTAGACTGCATTCTATTTTTAGCCATGGCTTCCATCTTGGTTGGTTGGCCTGGTCAACCAACACATTTTTAAACTAGATACCGCAATGATGATGACCATGGACGCAAAGTAATGAAAAAAGTTACTTGGCCTTTTAGGCCAGGTGAGCTAATACAAATCTAAAAGGATTGCATAATTTTTTTTTATTATATTTACCCAAAAAATCATCTATTTTGCTTGTGTGCTGTTCATACAGCAACTCTGCCTCCTCCCAATCCTCAGACTCAGTTATATTAATGAATATCTTCTTCAGCTGTGCTTTCTTTTTCTCTGTCTCTATCAACCCAGATACTGTGTTGATAGAAACAGAGGAATCTACCATTTTCAGGTATGACACCAGGCAAGATGACTCGATTCCTTGCAGTGATCTGAATATCTAAAAGTATATTTAAGTAAAATTAAATTTTTATAAATATTCTATTACTATAATTGATAAATCTAATATGACTTGCTTCTTCTGCTTTGTGAATAAACACACGCTCTCAATGCCATAAAATTTGTTTGCACATGTATAGATTGACTACTGCAGAATTATGCATTTTATTGCAAAGTAAATTTAGATTCTAATGCAATTAGTTTGTAACGATAATTTTCATATGACGTTGATAAATATTTTGAGGGGTTAGATTCCACGTTCTACCAGTCCGTAACTAAGAAAGCCACCATTTTGAATTCTGGGATATGTAATTTCTCAAAAAATAAACAAGATATACACATTTTGAGCCTCAAAATCTTCTTTTAGTCTATATTGAAACCATTCTGAAGCGTACGAAAAGTAAAAATGTGTTTAGTATTCATGTTTGACATCCAGAGTAAACACATGACGTCACATTGTTTAGATGCTAAAGACAATGCATCAGTTTCGCGGACATTTTCATTTATGCCATTTTTAAGCAAAATATTTATCAAATGACATTTATTTTAATATGTGGCATTAGAATGGAGATAACAATATTGTATTTTAAGCTCCGACAGCATCATTTGTGTTTTTTCTCTCTGTTTAGGCATGTGATAGAAAGATTTCATATCGAATGTATCAAATTTTGGGTCTGACGTCCGTGAACTTTTCACTCTTTGAACTTCTTTTTAACGTTCAAAGATCAATATATGAATCTGTTATTTTTCTCTACTGTTGACGCATATGATAAAAAGATCATAACATGTCATTTTTCATATCGCATGTATTATCAACCCTCGGTCAATATCAGCCCTTGAGCAGTGCGGCTCTTTGGCTGATATTGAACCTAGGGCTGATAATACATGCGATATGAAAAATGCCATGTAATAATCTGATATTATCGCTATTATCTGTATTTTTCCTTTGATGTTTTTTGTGATAATTTTCATATCACTCGTGTAGAGTGAGAATGAAAATTATCGCTTGTTTCTAAGGTCCTTAGCAACAACGTATTAATCTAATTCATGCACTGGAGTGTCGGCCAATCAGAAAAGATTAGCCAGAACTATACAAAAAACTGTTATCGGATGACTTCGCTGAAATGTCAACAATAAAAGATGATTTCTCGTTTTAATATTTAACGTGAATTTTGCCTTTAAATAATTTATTGGAAGTTAATAAAAGTAATCAAATCCTGTTATTAACAAATAAAAAAAATCCTTTTTTTTTACATAAGTCTACTTCAAATCATCGTAGGTCTGTCTGCATGTACATTTCTTCATGCATGTATATTTCTTCGTCTGCTTTTAAAATACATAATATAATATTCAACCGTTCACTTCATTTTGATACGTAGAAACACCAAATTACAGCTTATCAACAGTGAAAATGGTTTTAGCCATATTTGAACACGCCGGATGGTCCAAGGATTTGTAACTATACAAATCCTTGGATGGTCAGATGAGACATCTTTTTTCAAATGAATGAACTAACTGAGCGACTACATATATATATCAAATAAGCCTACGCCAAAAAAAATAGTACCACAAAAGAAAATGCATTATAATCGTATAAGATACTTTTTTTACTGAAATTTAAATTAAATGATATTCGAAAATACAAATAATAGCGATAAATAGATTATTTATGTTTTTTAAACTCGATGCATTTTCTCATTCTCATCTTCGATGAGATGAGAATGAGAAAATGCATCTCGTTTAAAAAAACATAAATAATCTATAAATATTGCACTAATGCAATAAATCTATAGTTTCAGAGCTTTAAGCCAAAAACTTTGTTTTGCATCAGACATTTATTACAGATAGGTACTTACTTTCTGAGGAACTTCTTGTTCTGGCCAGTTCTTAAATATACGCAGTACTTCAGTGAAAGCTTCTTCACTGTATTCTGCTACTGACAACACTGTGCCTAATCCTTCTTTGCTGTAACTCTGAAACAAAAGAAACCATTATCATTTGTATATTTTTATTTCAAAAATATCTGAACCAAATAGTCCTCTTATTACATATTTTGCCTCTTGAGCTTCTCAATTTAAGTGTCAGTGTCTCTGTCCCATTCCGTTTGTTTGATAACATTTTTTTTTGTGCTTTGAAAATTAAACAAATGTAAAAAAACTTTTCCTATGAAAAAAACATTTTTTTTTAAACCTATAAGCCTACCCAGCTTAATAGAAAAATACAAGATATATTTCTTATGGTGACCTGATATTGAATATATGTCACGATTTCTGACATGGCTTCCATCACAGAATAACGGCAATTTGATGTTTTTGTATATATATATCGGATATTTTAACAGCGCATCTCATTTGATCAGAGAGCTAGTTGGATTTTACATGCATCTAAGAAACCAATAGAAAGGTATTTATAATATTTCATAAATTGTTTTCATCAGGCAATCAGCCAACCACTGTGCAAGTAATGTGTATACAAATAACTTTTTGCTTTACTTGAACTTGTATCCCAATTCCTTGTTGATCAGGCAGTAATGTGAAAGTTACAGAAAAGTAGCAGTTAATTTTTGTGTGCTCTTGATGTCTGCATTTAAACTATGTCGTTTTCTAAGAAAAAATAAGGACAATGATTTCAATTTAACCACTAAAGTATTAAGTGATGGGTACACATTTCAGAATAAAAACAATATATGTACAATGTCTAAAAGTATAGTACTACAGCAATAAGTTAAAAATTATTTCTTGTGTATTTCATTTTAATAATTTATATACAAGGCAAATTTTTTAGCTGTTCTATGTACTATTATCTATCAAATTCTTACTTTTTTTTCAATTTTCCCAAACACATCTGTAGCAGTATCTTTCCAGTTTACATGTATATCATCTTCTTTTGCAAGGAATATTTGCCTCGCTTGAATTACTTTATCCTAAAATAATAATATGCCAGCTATGCTGGCACTTATGGTAGAAGCATCGTTTTGGGACAAAGAACGATAACTCTTGCTAGACGACCCATCTGAAAAGTTTCGTCACTCTCGTTAAATCTCGTACGATTATTTTTTATTAATGGCTGCCAAAATTCTCGTTCAATCGCGATCTTGTAAAAACAGGCAGAACGGAACAAATTCGATGTTAAATACGACATGAATTTTTATTTGTTTGCAAAAACAAGAATTCAGAAATGTTGGCTACTTGTGTAGCTTATTTAAATTTTATTGTACCACGGAAATTACCGAAGTTATGACAACAACATCCGACGCCATGTTTCGTCTGCTTCAACATTCCATTATCAGTGAGGTCAAAGCAAATGTCCTAAATAATCACAGGTACTTCATTCAAAAGTCACAAAATCATAGTTAACGATAACATATTTAGCGTAAAAGTTCCGTCCAGCCATGGGAACACAGAAAAAAAAACTCTGCAAGCAATATATTTCGCATTTCTTTTTACAAATTGACCATGTCGGACATGCGGGGTAAACTCCGATGCACTGGTTGACCATGACTCCTTATGTTCATCTGCCACATATCATTATTCCCCACACCAAGGAACAGTCATAATTATACAGTTGAATGTGATCACGGTTATTCATGTAGTCAATGGCGAATCCAGCATTTTTCATAAAAGGGGGGGGGGGGGGGAGGGGGCTGACGGGGCGCTCCAGTCATGATTCAGTTATTCCCTATATAATCATCATTTTTCCCCCCAAGAAAAGGGTCTCCCTCTGGATCCTTTGGTAGACCACAGACTAATTCAAAACTTAACAAAAGTTAAAACATTCAAATAATTCACAATCTTCTTATTCTGTACTTTCAATTATCTTTGGCTCAGAATATAAAACAAGATAAATAAAACTTTTATTTTGGCCGAAAATTATTGTACAAGTTCATTTAACAAATAATTTATACACATACATGCCATAGAGTAAACACAATTGCGGGCCCTACAAAAATAAACCGCACAAATTAAATCTGTCAATATTAAACTCACAAGTACAATAATTAAACATTAGGGATGGGTGGGAGGGTAACTAATCGAAAATATATCTAATAATGATTACAAAGTTACTAAGAAGTACTCACTGAACATATACTATAGAAAGTGGAGAATTACGAAATGTCGAAGAAAACGAACTTCGCATATAATTATGCGTTTTTAGAATTAAAAACTATACAATTATCTTTGGCTCAGAATATAAAACAAGATAAATAAAACTTTTATTTTGGCCGAAAATTATTGTACAAGTTCATTTAACAAATAATTTATACACATACATGCCATAGAGTAAACACAATTGCGGGCCCTACAAAAATAAACCGCCAAACAAGCCCGCAAAAGACAAAAAGAAAAAAAAAAAGAAAAAGAAAAATAAATAATAAAAAAAAGAAAACTATATTCTTAAAACAAAACAAAACACTCTTAGAATAAGAATAACTCAGACCCACAAACTGATATACACTTGTGTAAGCCTGACGAGACTCAAGAAATCAAAACGATACTTTCTTGTAAATCTCCTACTGAAGATCCAAAGAACATGTTACTTCTTTGAAAATCTTCTGACTCAACGAATAAAGAACTTCATTGTAAGCCACATACTAGAATGGTTATCTACAAAATATGAACAAATCAGAATTAACATACTATAATTTACAACTGCATAATTAAACATATACAATTTACAAATGTGAAATGACATGAATAAAACACATCTTAAGCTGGGCAACTCCAGCTTCATTTAAATGCAAACCTCCATCTTTAATTGCAAATAAATCTCTTTTAGGAGAGCCTTAAAAAATGTACAAAAAAGCAAAAAGGCTCGCCACTGAACCAATAAATTCTTTTTTGTTCCTACAGCAAAGGCTGATAATGTCGATATCTTTACATCCCTTTCTAGTTCTCTGATTTGTCTATCTGAAAACGTAATTTACCATTCATGAATAAACTGAAACAACTCATTTGTCACTTCAAATTCTTCTAAATGTATATATTTTGTCTCTTCAAAAAATGTTTTAGCATAATTACTATGTAAATGCCAGCGAGACAACATATCAGCTAAACGATTGTCAACACCTGCAATGTGAACTGCCCTCAACTCAAATTCGTTAATGGCGGCTACAAAACAAATCTCACGCAAACAAGATTGTAAAAACTGATTTCTTGATCTTCCAGTGTTAATTACTGTTACTGTAACCTGGTTATCACATTTAATCATAATTCTCTTTCCTCTCAATTTAGTTCCCCATAATTTCAGGCATACCACTACTGTTAACATTTCTAATGCATTAATATGAAGCTGTTCATTAACAATAGCATCAGGGAATTCAACATGAAAAAAAAATTCTTTGAACATGCCACCACAACCTGTCATGCATGCATCAGAAGAGAAAATTTCATCTGGTTTCGACCATTCCTCTATTAACATCATTGATACACCATTATATAAAGGTAAAAACTTTTTCCACCATAAGATGTCTTTTTTAACAAGTTCAGGCACCTCGCTCTTTTTTACATCTTGATAAATATATCTTAACCAATTAAGTATTCGAGAAATAAAAACTCGTCCGGGTCTAACATAACACCCGACAAAATTCAGTTTTCCAACAAGCGATTGAATTTCACGCTTAGAGGCGAATTCTTTTCCTACCCACTCCAATAAAATTAAATCTATCTCTGTTAATCTTTCAATAGAAATTTCTAAAGTCATTTTAACTGAGTCACAAATAATTCCTAAAAACTCCATTCTAGTTGAAGGACCCACAGCTTTATGTTCGGACTCTTCAATTCCACAAGAAGCTAACACATTTTGTAATTCTAAAAAGGCTTTTGAAGACAATTCTGGACTTTCTACCCCGGCAAAGTCATCTAAATAGTTTATGATATCAAACCCTAAAGAGCTATAAATATAAGCAATAGCGTTTGTCAATCTTTGACATATTTGTGCAGCTGATCTTAAGCCCATAGACAGCACAATATCAAAAAATATATGTCCATTCCAAGCAAATCCTACTAAAAAGGTATCTCCAATATCAATTGGAATTTGTCTGTAAGCCCGGGCAAGATCCCGTTTGAAAAGATGAGATCCACTTCCCTTTTTCTTTATTAACAAAACTAAATCATCTACTCTTGGGTATGTTAAAGAAACTGGTTCACCTAAATAATTACACGTAGGGTCATCTTTCCAAGATTTTTGACCCAATTCTATTTTACGTAGCCATGCTGCATAAAAGGCGAGAAGACCTTTCCAAGCATAAATATTACTATAGTAAGTAATTTTCTTTAAAAGATTCAATCTACCCGATTTCTCTGTTTCAGAAATACCATGACTTGTGATAATTTCAAGCTCTCCCGCGGTAAACAATTTAATGTCTAAACTTTTAAAGGAGGTTGATTCATTTACATACTCGTATTGTAGAGCGGAATGAGGCCATAAAAGTTGATTCTTGACTTTATCTGACGACTTACTCTGAATACCAGATTTAATTTTTCTTTTCCTACGCTTATTCTTTTTCTTTTCACACTCAGAATCATCTTCCGAATCGGACGAATCGGACGAACTATCCGAAACAGCTATACATTTCTTTCTATCACTGTTCCCTTTTTTACCTTTTTTTCTATTTACCCCATCATCAGAACTACTCTCTGAACTTGTTGAACTTAGTTTAATCTTAAGTTTGCTTTTCTTTTTACTAGCGTCTCCTTTTATTTCAGGTTTGTCAAATAACCCCATATCTGACAATTTTTTATCAACTTTTGAATTAAGCCTTTCCATCTTTCTAAGATCAGTTAATTTAACTTTGTCATCTATTATACTATCCTCACCTTTTATTGACTTCAACACCTTTTCCCCTTCTTCTATTTTCTTTTTTAAGATTGCTTTCTCCTCCTCTTTCTTCTTTCTTATACTATCTTCTGTGTTCTTCAACTTCTTACGTAACTGTTCTAGTTCTTCGTCTGAGCGACTTCCTTCTTCGTCAGAATCCAAGTCCTCGGCCACTACCTTATCTAAAATTCTTGCTGTGGTGAGTTCCAACTTTTTCCTAGGTGTGGAAATCTTAACAGGATCTGTCAAATTTAATGCTGGCAGTCCATAATCATTCAGCGACTTGTAATTTATGCCTTTACGAGATCGTAAACTTTCTGCCATTCTCTAACTATATTCTCTAACTCTATTCAAACTAAAATTCTATCTAACTATTTTCCAACTTAACTAATCGAAAATATATCTAATAATGATTACAAAGTTACTAAGAAGTACTCACTGAACATATACTATAGAAAGTGGAGAATTACGAAATGTCGAAGAAAACGAACTTCGCATATAATTATGCGTTTTTAGAATTAAAAACTATACTATTAAAATGGCAAACTCTCAAGACATCTTTTCATTGATTATGTCACACCTTATACAGTCCCAGGAAATGGAAACTGTTTTGTTTTCTCTCTCTAAGTTGAATCATAAAAGGAGACTTGAGTCTAAGTAGTACATTTAGAACTGACTACTGTATATATTGTATGCTTCAATATTGTCCAAAATTGGATTTTATGGGAAGATGGAGTTATTATGATAACCCATGAGAATAAACCATGATGTGTTTATAGGGCATGTTACTTGGAAGCATGTGGGCTACATCCTTTAAAATTCAAGCTGCAGCAGTCGCCTGCATATTTTATGCATCAGTTTATCCCTGATCAAAACATTTTCACTCTACCAAGTATTTTATCACTATATCACTATCAGGTTCACATTTCAACCTATTTAGCAATACACACTTATGATATAACATCACAGTACAAAAATTGTACTCAGTAACCAAATTGCACCTATTCAACAAAAAATACCTGCAAAAAACTTACAAGTTTTGTTTCACCATGTGAAATTATCTTATTATCATCTTTTTACTCTGGTACATTAATTAATAAGTGATAGATTTCTCTTAGAAGAAATTTAAAGGTCTGAGTGACTATAAACTATACAGAGAACAATACCTGTTGTATTTGTTCAATGGGACAATAGAACTGCAAACAGTTTAAATGGACAGGTAACTATCAGGTGAATCTATGGAAAGGTTCAATTGGGTTCCAATAAAATGAGCAAATTAAATGTGTTACCATGAACATCCATTTCTTTCAAAAATAATAGTTACAGCATGAAATAAAACAAAATCTCTTTTTATATCCCAGTTTAAAGGATTTGAAATTAACCATACATGTAAAGATGTATGGAATTTGGGTACTGGTCTCATTACAGGATCATGGATTGTTTGGATGTTATTTCAAACTAATTTTTCAATGACTCTACATGGACTCAAAATTAAATTGGTATTACTCTATTGTAAACAAGGGAAGTCTACAAAATAAGCACAGAATAAACTTTTGTCTGGTACATAAAAAAAAGTTTGGTAAAAAAAACTGACAATTTAGGTAAAATTAGGGTATTCTCATGTTAGCAAATTTATTTTCATGACCCAAAAAAAAAAAGTACAAACCTAAAGGCAATAAAATGCTTTGCCATGCACAGCCTGATACGACCGCAGATGTATATTGAGCATATAAATAACACCAATTTTTTTTTATGTCAGTTGAAATCAAACATATTTTTAATTTTGGATCCTTTAAACTTCAATATGGACTAATTTGAAAACAGGCACAGGTAGACCCACATATTTCTATTCAGCAGAAGTCTCAAACTACATGTACATATCTCCTTAATTCCATTTGATAGTAAGTCCTACTAACTATTGAAAATGTGTACATTTAATTTTTTTCTAGCTCCTCTCGTGTGAAAGCAGAACCTTTTTGGTCACCATTTATGTGTTGCATCTAAATAAGAATTGTAACACTTTATAGTGACTGAACAGGTTAAACAAATACTTCTTAGGAAACAGAAAAAGAAGACAACTTGAAACAGCACAGCCATGCCAGTATATGTATGTATAAAACTCAGATCAGAATAGCATGGACAATGTGTTAGTTCTATGTCCTTGTGAATTTATTGTGAGGAAAGTTATCAATAATTCTGCAGATAATGCAATTTATTCAAGTGTTTTGTACATTGCTGTTAAAATTTTCAAACAATCAGTGAAACATTCAAACAAGCTAAACTGAATTTTTATTACTGAAAGTTTCAAACATTGACATATGTTTTATTTACCAAATAACTCATGTGTTTCTGTGAGAGAAAAAAAATCATGTGCAATTTTTGGAATTAAAGGGAAAGAAGATCCTTTTCTCGCTCTGGTGCATGCCAATTGTGAATATATACTTACGGTTACCAAATATATTTTCTTTATCATGATACTCACATCAACATTATCAAGAAGTACATGTACATCATAGGAAAAATGCACAGACTACAGATAAAATGTTTAAAACACCATATTTTGAGTGCATCTCCTGCCAAATCTGTACTAGATGAGTATAATTGATGTAAATAAGGTAATTTTTGGAAGAAAAACCCAAAATAAAAAAATAAAAATACCCCCAATAATGTACTATAACCCCAAAATCAATTCTTATCTTCCTTTTGAGTTTTGTGTATGAACCTCCTGGTAAAATTTCATGGAAATCCATTTACTCAACTCAAGTTATTGTCTGAAACCAAATGTGTTTTTTTTAACATGCTTGTATTTCCCATTTCCATTCTCAATTTTTTTTTGCTATCATATAAGAACTTGAAAAGTAAGCTACATTATGTACATGTAACAAAAAAAATATATGCAAGAAATGACATAAAACTGACTCTGAATTTAATAGTACATGTCAGATATTGATGTAGAACTCACAAACTGAAGATGATCAGAAATACAAATGTTTTTATTCGAGTCAGATTTTTTTTTACCGAAGCCATTCAGCACTATCATTTAAAATTTTTTAGTCAAAATTTAACACTAGTATTAAGGTTTATCATAACAAATTGGCAAATACCGTCTTATTATCACCTAAAAAATACTGTGTACAGACTGACATGTGCGGTTTGGGAAGTTTTTATGTTTTTAGATAATATAAAAGTTAAATTTAATTTGCATATCTGAAAGATAAAATCATTTTTGGCAAAGATCTGGATTCAAAATATTTATTTGTCCTATGCTTTTTTATTCATCAATTTGGGAATCAGAATATTTTTTTTCAAGAAAAATAGCATTTTCCATCTGAACTTATAATTTTATTTTAGACATAAACAAAACGTTACTGTAGCCTTGGACATTCGTTCTGAACATGCATGAAATATTTGCCACTGAACGTTAAACAACCAACAACCAATCAATATCTAGGACATTATAAAGCTGGCATTTAAGGTAGCGCCTTCCTCATATTATAAAAGAGTCTAAGGTATAGTTTATTTTTGGTTTGTGCCTATTTATTTATATTATTTTTTCTTATAAATTATATTTTAATTTTGAATGAAATACATTTTCTGATTGGCTGACATAGTTTAGTTACCAGCTCATAGACATAATGTTGTCATGTGATCATGACGTCATCAACATTTTTCATGATTTACTCCATTTTAAAATCGATTCATATTTTAATTATAAGAAATGACTGTAATATTAATTCTGCCTATTCCAAATAACAGGAAAAAATGGTGCACACTTTAAATAACCTGATATTGTGCACCACATTGATACTGTTTCTTTACAGACAGATAACAATTTTACAGTAGTTCCTTAAGTAATGTTAGTTTTCTCATTTGAATTGTTTCATATTTTTCATCTCCGTGCCTTTAAAAATCCACTATAAGGTATCATTTGATCTCATTTGATGGCCATATGGTTACTTATAACTGCTTACTACTTTATTTTAAATCTGCTGAATAGTTACCTCATTGGCAATTGTACCAAATATTCGATAATTTGCCTGGAAAAAACCATTTTTGCATTGAAGACCTATTGGTGACCTTCTGCTGTTAAGTGTTCTATGGTCAATAGTTGTCTTTTTGACACATTCCTCATTTACATTCTCAATTTTTGTCGAGCCTGCAAGCTCGACAGAGTGATAGTGATCCGGTGGCTGCGGCAGCTTTAGCAAATTTTTTAAAAGTTTTATATTTTAGAAGGTGGAAGACCTGGATGCTTTATACTTTGTATTTAGATGCCGGATGTTACGAAGTTTCTGTCAGTCAAATGTGAATTGCCCTTGACCTTGTTCAGTGACCACTTAAAAAACTAGAGGCTCTAAAGAGCCTGTGTCGCTCACCTTGGTCTATGTGTATATTAAACAAAGGAAGCGAAGGATTCATGACAAAATTGTGTTTTGGTGATGGTGATGTGTTTGTACATCTTACTTCACGAAACAGTCTTGCTGCTTACAATTATCTCTATCTAAAAGAACTTGGCCCAGTAGTTTCAGTGGAAAATGTTAATAAAAATTTACAAATTTTATGAAAATTGTTAAAAATTGACTATAAAGGATAATTACTCATTAGGGGGTCAATTGACCATTTCGGTCATATTGACTTATTTGTCCCAGTCAATGGATGAATTTAATCTGTCAATCAAAAGCTCATTATTAAAGGCTGTACAGTGACCTTCAATTGTCAATTTCTATCAAACAAAGATGTTTTTAAACCTGTTGTATGCATGTGAATGGTTTTACACTTGACTTAGTAAATAATAAGTCTCCTCCTGGGTGTGTGTGATAATCTAAACAATAATGTTACTAATAAACCTTTCACCAACTAACCTGAAACATCATTTTAAGAGTTTTTGTTCTGCTATTATGTAGGTTTCCTAACAGCAAGGCTTCTGTTCTTTCCAAACCCACATAAACATCTACCAAAACTTTCCTAGAAGTACAAAAAAAAGTTACGTTATTAATGTGATAAAGAGATCTCTTTAGAATTTGAATGGTACGGTTATATACACATGTATAAAAATAAGTAAAGGTTCCCTGGGACTCAGTGTCACGCCTACTTAGGCTGTTGATAGAAGACTTAACAAAAATGAAACATATAATAAAAATATTCTTGTCAATATTATCTTTTGAGCGTAAGAAGCTCCTTTCACAGATTGGTAAAATTTCAGGATTATTTATGAATCTAATAAATGTTTAAAAAACTTATACTACAGACTTATGTAATTTTAAATACATTACAATAAAACTAAGTCCATTTAAAAGTAAAATACATGTACTGAAAAAATGGTGCAAAATTTCAACAAAATTTACTATAAGTTACTAGCTTTTAATCAAATGCAATTTTTATGTTACAATTTCTTCATTGGCTAAAAGTTATCTTCAAATCCACAGTTGACAAGTCATAACTAAGGATGAATCATAAAATCAATAAATGTAAGATTACTACAATATTATGAAAAATAATACAACAGATACCTAAAAAAAAAACACTGTTTTGATATGATTTTTTCCAATTTTTAATTGTAGAAGTTATAAATAACGTTCAGTGTGTAAGGTTTTTTTTGAATGAAGTTATGTTAAGCCATATGCTAATTCTAACGATGTACTTAGATTTGGGATATTGGACCATAATAGGTAATTGTCCAATTTCAATTTATCAGTACTTAGACCACAAACAAAAAAACCAAATGTTAGCCCCTAAATAAATTATGGCAAAATATATCACTAACCTGTACTTCCTGAATGTATCATTAACTTGTTCCTCTGCCAATATTTCTTGACATGCGGTTGTTAGGTGGTTTCCACCCAGGAGAAACATATTATTGTCCAGCATGCTCTCCTTCTGGAATGCATCAGCACTACTGACCTAATATAAATAAAATAATAATCATAGTAAAACTATAATTGTTTTTTACAATTTTTAATATTATGAAATAAGATGTTTTTTTTACATGTCTTGCAGTAACTCAGAAACTTTATGATTATTGAATAAGACTTCTCACACAAGACAAACTGTGTATCATGCGCTCATGGCACAGCTGTTTATTTATTTTTTTAAAATTATTCTGAATAACTTTATTTTTGTCATCCATGTTGCTTTTACTGTTACAGCTATCTGTTCACATAGCTCTACATTGCTGGAAAATGTGAATTTGCAAATTAACAGGATAAAGCTTAATCTGTGATACAGTTATCCCCAATTTCTGATAGTCGACATAATATGTAAATACCTGTTTAGGATCAATCAGTACCGGGAGAACTGTCACATGTCCTCCCGGAGCCAATTTAATATTATTTTTCAGATCATCTACCCAAGATCTATTTATTTCTCTGCATCTATAACAAGATTAAGAAAAATAATAAATAAATAAAGATTTTACATAACATTTATTTTCATTAAATCATGTTTAAATTGACTGTAAGGTGTATATTTTGCAAAAATATAATTCTTTCAGTGATTGTTGACCCTAAAAATATTTTAAAGTCCAAAACATATTATGTTTTCTTTTTCAACGAATATAGTCCCAAGTGCTGACAGTGGGGTACTTGCCAATATTTTTCATACCACTTCCAAATTTATTTCTCCATGTTTGATGCCTCAAATTGAAAGTAAGTGGGTGAAATTACACTGTAAAATTTTTTTTAGTCCAGAATTGCATGAATTGTAAAGGAATGTAGTGATTTGGTCCAGCTGAAAAAGTTAAAAATTAGCACTACGGAAGCTGCCAAAGATTTCAAGATGCCCTAAACATAAATTGTTCATATTTTGAGCTGATGAAGTTTTTTTTAATTTTGATATAATTTGTCCCAAAAGTATTTCAACACATGGTTAAAATCTCATTGAGAACGCATGTGGGATTTCAATTTTTTTTATTTATGTTCTAAAATAAATGCACTACGATTTAATTGTGGTCCCAGACCAAATGCATCTCTGAGCACAGCTTGATATGACTGCATTAGTTGACCCCTGAACAGTTCTAAAATAAATTGAATAATTTCATTTCAACTTAAAAAATACCTGTATTCTGCAGGGGTATTGATCAACAAAAATACATTGACTGAGTGCTGTCCTGAAAAGAGAAAAAAAATCATTATCATCTGATACTTCTGTTGTATCCATCATAATTTTTTGTATTATTAATGAATTAATATAAAAATTTATTTTCTATGAAGAGATGAATTGAATTGAATATTTTGATCACATACCAAACATTTTTCCAAATGGATGGTTTCAAAGATTGTTTTATAATCCTTAAACATGAATGCAAAAGTTATTCTTTTCACACCCTTGTGTGCATGCATGCTGAAATGTTATTTTTTTACACCAGATGATCAATAAGTTATATAATGAACACAGACTGAACATTGACGTATAAAGCTCATTTAAGCAAACGTTTATATGTACAAATGTATAGCTTTATATGTATAGTAAAACAGCTAATTGCAGTATAAATCTTTATTAAGGGGGCAGCTGAGGCTCACCTCCATGTGCTGGATTTTTGTGCTGCGTTATGATCAATTGGGGTCTTCAGCTGTTATCCATTGTTTGTGCGGGTTGTTGTCCCTTTAACATATTCCCCATTTCCATTCTCAATTATTCCATGCATCAATTTAAATTCATAATTGGCAATCACAGTGTATACCTACCAACATACTTAGACTCAATGGTTTTCATAAAATCATCACAAGCATTTGGAGTTGGTCCTGCTATTGAAGAAATAGCAGGAACTTCCACATTGACATGCTGGCTGGCTTTTGGTTTCTTTTTCCTGCTGTTGGTTATGCCATATGTCAGAAGTTCCTTTATAAATTCATTGTTGGATGTTTGGTTTTTTAGGGTTTCTTGAAATTTATCACTGTCATCTAGATCTTCTACGGCAAATTTACTTCTCAAAAATCTACGTCCCACGTTGGTTCCTTCAAAATGAAACTGAAAACAAAATTCACTCAAATAAAAAAAGAACATTCAATATTTATTATTTTGTATATTAAGCATAGCAGTAGAATTTCTATATATTTCTCTGTCTTTTATAG
The DNA here is from genome assembly GCA_019925275.1 of Mytilus edulis. Lineage (NCBI taxonomy): Eukaryota > Metazoa > Mollusca > Bivalvia > Mytilida > Mytilidae > Mytilus > Mytilus edulis. The sequence goes on along the minus strand of CM034360.1, from coordinate 96,549,175 downwards.
CTTGTTATGAGATATGGGTTTTGCTATTTTGTTATAGCTGTACAGTGGATCAGTTATACTTACTTCTTTTGAAAGGGTGTAATTATAACAAAGGTGTGTAACTGTCTTTTTAGCACCCTAAGAATTTAGCACAGATCTTCATGGAAAATTGTTTTTTATAATAATTGTACCATATATTTATAAGGCAGCAACCATTTGATTTCCTGGGGGAGGGGGGGGGGGGGTGGGCTATTGTTTTTTTTTTTGGAAAAAAAGTATGTTTCTAGTTTTTTGAGAAAAACATAATTTTTGTTTGATTCTGAGAAAAAAAAAATGTTTTGTTTCACCCTCAGCTGCCGCTATATATAATGCTAAAATTGAAAGAAAAAAATGTTTTTGTTCACCCTCAGCTGCCGCTATATGTAATGCTAAAATTAAAAGAAAAAATGTTTTCGACTTGTCGCAAAAAAAATAGATTGTTTTTCGGTGCAGGCAAAAAGAAAAATGTGTCCAGAAAAAAAAACATAGCCACCCCCCCCCCCCCCCCAAGAAAATCAATAGGTTGCTACCTAACAGCCATTATTTATTTGACCTACAGAATTATACTATTTACCGGATTTGTAATCACATAAGCAACACAACGGGTGCCGCATGTGGAGCAGGATCTTCTTACCCTTCCAGAGCACCGGAGATCACCCCTAGTTTTTGGTGGGGTTCGTGTTGTTTATTCTTTAGTTTTCTATGTTGTGTCATGTGTGCTATTGTTTTTCTGTTTGTCTTTTTCATTTTTAGCCATGGCGTTGACAGTTTGTTTTAGATTTATGAGTTTGACTGTCCCTTCGGTATCTTTCGTCCCTCTTTTATATATATGATTCAATGTAATTTGAATAGTTTGAATTCAGGTTTTTAAATACATGTATGCCATTTGTATCCAGGATGTTGATTCCTTTGATTCATTTGTTTGAAAATGGCTGCGATGGGGAGTTGATAATTTATAAAAAAAAAAAAAAACTTTCAGTAGGATGTCAGAAATAAATGGTTTAAAGGGACTTATCATTATTATTTAGTGATCAAAGTAAGTGAAAAATAACAATAATAACTGAATTATTAAATTTTGAAGCACCAATGCATGCATTTTATATTGCATTTTATTGGACAAAATGGCAGTTTTCTAAATCACCAAAGTCTGGAAGTGTCTTTCTCAATTATATATAAATGGTGTTAAAAATCTTCTTAGAGTTCACAGTTGTAATGATGTTCTTCTTGATCGACATTTTTGTCTCTTGAAGTCCAAAATGTAATGTCACGTGAACCACCATTTCCATATGTAAAAAATGATTGACCCCCACTTATTTAATTGAGAAACATCTGCTATGGTAGATTTTCAATACAGATGGACATATTTATTTGTGAGATAATATTCTGATTTATACTGCCAGTCTAGACCAAAAAATAGTTGTATCATATCCGTGTCTTTTATATTGTCCGTAGCATGAACTATTTGGTTTATATTGGTTGAAACTAACGTAAGGGTACCCAAATTGCACCGAGTACCCAAATTGCACCTATTTAGAAAAAAATAGCAACAAAAATCTTACAAGATTTCCTAGAGACTAAACAATTTGTATTTTTATGATTTGATACTATGCACGTCTTTCAACATAGGTAAACATATTTAGATATACACAAAACGTTCATAGTTTTTATCAACAGATGGACTGTTTACTGAAAAAGCAAAATGTACGAAAACGTCACCATGCGACGTCATCAAAACATCATCTTTTTAAAATTAGCAAATACAAAATATTATAAGTATCCATTTCGTAAAATATGAAGAGTAAGCATGGAAAAATATCCAATTGTTCAAAATATTTGAAGAAATTAAACAAAAGCCAGGTTATTACACTTTTGACGATGTGAATCTAAGCATGGATGCAATTTGGGTACTCCTCATTACAGAATCATGGATAGTTTGGAGGTTGATTCAAACCCATTTTTCAATGACTCAATATGGATTAAAATGTAAATTGGTGTACCTATAAAATCAAGAAGGATAGGGCTACAAAATAAACACAGTATAGACATTTTTGTCTTGATTATAAAAAAACGTAGGTGAACAAACTGTCAAAATAGGTGCAATTTGGGTACCGTCACGTTATATAAGACAGTAATCGAATCTTCGGAGGTCGTGTTATGAGGCTTTAAGTTTAATGGTTTAACTGTTTATCTCTATTTTTTAATGAATGCAATAAATGACTTATCTGTATCATTATTGTGACTAAATCTGGACTCTTGCTAGCGGGATTTGTTTATAAATAACACCGGAAGGGGCGTATATTGACCTAGTAACCCATTTTTGTTGTCCTATGAAATACGACTAAACTCTTTCTATTTTTAAACATCTATTTTCCAGAATTTTATATTTTTTTTTGTTTCACATTAGTGTTGATCCATCTCAAAGACGCATATCATATGACATTTCCGAATATAACGGATTTACATTTTGAAGTATGAAGCCAAAGCTTACCCAAAGTTCATCAGAACTTCTTCCTCCTTCTGCTTTTACTAATGGGCCAAACTCTGATCCAGTGCTAGGGTCTATGGCCTTTTTCTTGTTGAGTTTTAAATAAATTTTGTCGTCCTCCGTCTTCTGTAAACACCAAGCCATTTTCTGTGTCTGTGTTTAACTGCGAAAGTCTGCGTATGCGCAAGAAGAACGTACGGCGAGGCCTAATAGGGAATTGCATCTTCTGTTGTTTATTTATTCAAAATTTTAGCCTTTCTTAATTTTTTCCCCAACTATACCAATATAATATCTACACCGTATTTTTGGTTTTTGTTTTATAAATATTTAGAATATATTTTAAATAATTTATTATATTTCTACAGTGTTAGCCCTTGTATAAACCCTTTTGGTTGTCTAATTTCGTCTGCTACAACTGAAAAAAACTGTATTGCGTATGCGTGTCAAATAGAATGAGGCCGTTGAAGGGGATGTCATAAAAATATCAAACAGTTATATCGGCCACAGAAATTCGTTTCGTTCTAAAACAAATAAAACATTGCATTTTATTTTGTTCATTAGGTATTTGTTATTTTTTTGTCGTTATAATGTGCAATTAATACGTCATTAATAATTCCCCCTCCAGTTTAAAAATGATACTGCACGCGATCATCTGCTAGGGAAAAACAATACAGTACAGAAAGGGAAAAGTGACAGCTTCAACAGAACTACATATTTCGTAAGTTAAAAGTTTGCAATGAAAACTAAATGAGTATCAAAACTGTACCATATATTCCGGATTGATATTGAAAACCTTTAATGCTTTAATTTTATCCTGGAAACAATGAAATTTTCTGATTATCCTCCCATAAAAACGGTCCGTTACTATTAATAATTCTCTTTCGTTATTGTCCTTGTCCTTTCGAGGTCTGCTATATTTATATTCTATCTGATTGGATGGCCAAAAATAGTACTATTTTTGACAATATGATTTGAATTTCCCGGAACCCTAAAACCGATAATTTTCAAACAAATTATTACAAGTAACTCTATGAGCGATTTTTACAAAATAGATATCATAAAGATGCAAAATGTCTTAAGTTCTATCGTTTATTTGGCCATTCTTTTGTTGAGGTTCATTCTTATCTAAATTGGCTAAACATAAATTCATTTTTTTACGAATTAGCATGCATTATTATCTTTGTTTTCAACTCGTCAGAATCAATGATATCTTGGCTAAACAAACAATAACACTTCAGACATTTCTGCATCTTAAGGACTTACCAATTAGGGGGGGGGGGGTGTTTAACACAGACACACAATTTTTTGGACCACCAATAATTTTTCACTGTTTTTATTTCTTACCCTATAATTTAAAGTAAAAACATTCTAAATTTTGTATACCCCCTTTATTTATCATGCCAAATTTTAGCATGTAAAACACATAAATCATGTTTTTCACCAAAATGTGGAAAATGAAAACGGGCTCTTGTAATGAAAAAAAAATATATCATTGGTGTTAACCATCTCCAACTCATCTTTTGTATTAATATACAACTGTTTGTATGCAGATTAGATGAATGTATAATTATTTATTGAAGCAATAATTACTCTATACTATATTTTATCATGATGCTGAGAGATTTTCTTTTTGGACAAAATTGTGCACTAATTGCTGTAGACTTGTATTAATATTTCACTTAAATAGAAAGATATTTTAACACATGAGAGTACTTACAAGGTCAAAGGTGCATGTACAGCTTCCCATACACCAAATATAGTAAACCTATTGCATACAGTATAAGAAAAACATACCAAAACACAAAAAATTCACTATAACCACTGACTGACACGAGGCATCGATATACTAAGTAACAGCTTATAAGCACATTATATCTCATGTATTAAGCCGTTATATGCAGTGCAATTAAAGAAAATTCTTTTTTTTACAGCATGTCATTATAGATTAAAAAAGAAAGAATGGACTACAGTGTTCCAGGTTTCCAGTCTACAACATGTTGTATGTTTTATGATTTCTATTCTCTAATTTCTGTTTAAAAGGTAGAAATAATTTTAAACTTACAAAAAATTATTTCACCCTTACTTATTGAAGTAAAATATATTTTGAATTAATTTTAACTATTTTTTTTTATCACATCTTGGTAATGACCAACTGAAATATATATATTGCAAGGCCTACAATGATTAATGATACACATAATAATTCAGGTCTAAACTTAGCTTATTGTAGAATTTTTTTTTGCATGTCCATATTGGAATCAGGGATGTCATTGTTTTATTCAGGTGATGATGATTACCTAAATGTTGCTAATATTGATGATGAAAATGAAAGTGTTGATATTGTTGATGATGAAGTTGAAGATGAAGATGAAGATGAAGCACTTCAAGAAGCTGATGATGATGATGATGATGAAGGTGATGATGATGATGATGATGATGATGATGATGATGATGATGATGATGATGATGATGATGATGATGATGATGATGATGATGATGATGATGATGATGATGATGATGATGATGATGATGATGATGATGATGATGATGATGATGATGATGATGATGATGATGATGATGATGATGATGATGATGATGATGATGATGAATTCTATTACCTTGATACGTTTAATTTTCTGTCTATTGAAGATAGTGTCAGTTCAGATGATGAAATTAGTCCGTTAATACCCACAACTAAGGCTGGTAAGTGCATATATAACAGCATTTGACTTTTAAAAAGTGCATTCATGCAAAATCACTCAATTTCTTTGATGGAATGAAATAAATTAAACCTATAAAGCAAAACTATACTTGATGCTATTTAAAACCTATATTTTAAATTTCAAATACAAAAAAAATGAAGTTATCTCCCCTATTTGTGTGAGGCCTCAGGATAACCACTTGTATTTAAAGTACATGTATGTATTATATAAAATTTGTATGAATACATAAATCTTACATTTTGTATCTACAACTGTTTTATTAAAGGAGAATAAATCTCATTTTTTAAGAAAACATAAAAATATGTTTTCAATCAAATAATATTAAAACATTTTACACAAAGACAACTTTTACAACATGCAAATACAATTAAGATTAATAAGTATGAGAATATGATAACTATTGTGTCTTTAAATGGCATGTATGAAACAATTTTTATTACAGGCAAAAGAGGTAGACCAAGAGGATCCACATCAAAGACTACAGTTGTTGAGGATAACAGATCCAGTGAAATGTCAACAAAACGTAATTTCATTAACTTTAGAAAAAATAAAACAGCTAAAATATGGAACCTCTTTTATTATATATAAAAAAACATGTAAGCTCAAACACATCAAACAGAAAAAAAAACCTGTCATATTCTTGATTTGGTACAGACATTTTCTTGTATAAAAATTGTTGATTATAAAACATTGTATTAAAATCTGCATGTATATATGTTACAGTGAATTTGAATAATTAGTGATTATGTAGAATCCCTGAAATTTCAGGGATTATGTAGAATCAATGGCCAGTTAAGGAATTATATATATAATCACTAAAATTTTCAGTGATTAATATATAAAAGAGAATATATTTAATCAAAACTTTGTTAAATTAATTGATTTATTCACTGATCTGACAACGCAAACTCTTATCAACACTGATAAGCAATTACTGGTATCAAAATCTTAATTTAGATATTTAAGAACTTCAGCAATTTTTCACATTTCTGCATGGTATGCTAATAATGTATATTTAAACTGTTTGTTTCTTTTCTTAATTTAATAATGCATCCTCTTATTATTACAGAAAAAATGAAAAACTTAACTGCTGAGCAATTGAAAAGTGTACCATGCTGCATACTTCTATGTTTGGTTGGCCTAATGATTTCAGATATTATTACAGCTAGGGAAGATTTTAGTACTTTTACAAAGCACGAGAAAAGCCAATTTGTTCTGGACTGGTTAAGAAGTCATTCATGGTAATTTCTTTCAATAAGGTCAAAATTGATTTAAGGAATAACAGTTCTGTAGGTGAAGAGTACCACCATCAATTGTAAATTTGACGGTCGCAGATGAAGTTTTGATGGCGACGTGGAGACAGTAAAACAAAAATTGGCAACCGTTAAATCTGCAATTGAATGTGGCAACTATTTATCTACATTACCGCTATTCCAATTCTAATGCTTTACAAAAAAAATAACATGCAAGAGCTTGAAATGTTTTTTTTTAAATAATTTGACATACAAAGAAATCTGTGAAACTTCATGAATTAAAGAACCTTAGTGAGCACCCTTACATACCGCATGTCCCCACATTGTTATTGGAGGAATTTAATTGGCAGAAAAAAATATTGCATAAGAAAAAAATAGTGTTACTATTCTTATTTAAAGGCAACACATAAATAGTGACCAAAACGGTACCGCTTTCACATGAGAGAAGCTGTTGTGGAAGGTCATTGAAGCAAATAAGTTTAAAGGAGCATAGCTACCAGAAAAATAAATTGAATGGTTATTTCCTGTCAATATGCACATCTACATAGTATGTCCTTATTATCTACAAAGTTTCATGAACTTCTGTTGTGTGGTTTTATAGTTGAAAAAAACTGTTTCAGTAGTACAATAAAGCAAATAAGTTCAAAGGGGTGTAACTCATAGAAAAAAAATGGAATCATAATTTCCTTTTGATATGCACGTCTACGTATTAGGTCCTTATTATTTAAAAAGGTTTTATGACTAAAATACAATTAATTCTTATCTTAATCCATTATAGTTTGGAAACTGACGGGAAAATGCTGTATACTTTCATTATTGGTACAACCAAAGTATGCTTGGGAGCTTGGTTGATGGTGCTTGGAATCCCCAAAAGCACCTTTTATGCTGTACGAAATAGGTTTCTTAGTAAGTATTCAACTTAATCATTAATTATTATTGAAGGCGTCATAAGCACACAAAGTGTGCACAATGGCATCATAATTTTATGAATAACTGAAAACACGATATGTAAGTTGATATTGTATCTGAAAGGTGAAACACGATATGGAAGTTGACATTGTATCTGAAAGGTACAATCTCTGTATAAAGTGAATTATATAACTTACTGATTTTATGGTAATATTACTCGGATTATATTTACCAATATGGTATCCAAGACTTTGTATAATTTCATTCCAGGATGGAATAAGGGAGATACATCTGTACTGTATTCAAAATATTATACTAGCATACTAAATATAACAAAACAGCTGAATTATAAATACATGTTTATATGGAATTTACAAAAAAGAACAATGATTTATATGTAATATTATTGACACCTTTATGTATTTTTAATTTTTTCTCCAGTTTCTAATGAATAATTTCAGATGGAGAACAAAAATTAGATAACTGTGGTAAAAAGAAAGGCTCAATGACCTTTAAAGCAGTGAATGCCCTTAGTTGGCTCGAGTCCTTTTCAAGGCAGTATGCTGAAAAGCTACCAAACACACTGAAAATGCATCTTCCACCATGCCTTACAAAAGGCTATGTTCATGACATTTATATGCAGGAATGCATCGATCAAGACATGGAGGCAATTTCAAAGAGCCATTTTCTATTGATGTGGAGAACTTCTTTGTCACATGTTGCTATACCTAAAGTAAGTTTTTTGTATTTGCAAGTATTTACTGGTATTTATCTCTGGAATGGTCAATACTGGAATTGACTGCTTTTTTGTCAACCTTGTGCACAATAAAAATAACAAATATCAATGATCAAGGCTTTTTTTCCTGTTCTTCATCTTGAAAGTTAACGAATGGTCTTCAACAATTAATATTTCTTATATGATTTGCATATTATGGAATAGGTTCATATAATTGGTGGAGAAGGCTACTTGTTGTCATTCTTGAAGTTGTTTATTTTTGGATTAATTGTCAGAACTACCAATGGAGGCAAAAATAACACAAACAGTTCTACATTTATCAAAATAATTTTCAGTTATCTTCAATTTTAGAAAATTGTAAGAATTTATTGCTTTTTAAGGTTGTACCAAAAGTTCACTAAAATTAATTGAGCTTGTTTAATTTTCATAAAATTTTGACAAAGTATTTACTTTTCATTACAAATTTTATTAATTACCTGTAGTATTTGTTACTTTATCATACCATGCATATGGTACAAAAATAATTACAAAAAATAATCAATATTTCAATACTAGTACATGTTGGCCCCAGGTGACTTTTAAAATGTAGATATCATTGAAAAAGCTCCATATTATCTCCGTTGGGTGCAAATATGCCTTTTTTTGGCATTACAATTGAATTATCTTTTTTACTCCTTAGTGACCAATATTTTTTATTGCTGTTTTCGAATTAGCTGTACATAAACTAAATAATTGTAAAATTTAAGCAATTTCTGTAATTTAGTTCTTTTTGTATTTCGTTATTACTGCTTTTTCTCCTATTAGGTCATCAGAAAAAAAGGACTTAACAAAAATGTATGATTCTTTCGAAGGCAGATTGTGAGCGTAAATAAAAAGTGACCCTATTTTTTTATTTCATTTTTTTTCTTCGGTATAAGATAAAGTTCATTTAGAGAAAAATATAGCGAAATCCTATATTAAATAAAAAAATTGATTTAGACACCCGAGCCACCTTAAGATAAAACACATGAACACGGAGAAGTTTTAAAATCACTTAGTGACTTCATTATCTCAATCAATAGTTACTATGAAAATTTTTATGTTTTTCTAGTTAAAAATGGTAACTTGATCTGCTAGAAAGTAAAGTAAAACCTAATACCATTTTTTAAAATGTATAAAAATATTACTTCTATATACTTAGTTTTAAATTTTAGAGTTTTAACTTTTGGAGAAATGGATTGTTTGATTTTAAAAAGAAATGTAACGATTTTCTTTTAAATTTCAGAGATCAAGATTTAGCAAGTGTGATAAATGTACCCTTATCAAGATCGAACTATCCAAATGTAAAGATAAGGCCAGACGGCAACAACTTTTGAAGAAAAGAGAAGGACATCTTCAGCAGCAGAAGTATGATATTTTAAATATTAGAAGATATTGCAGTGAATTATTTTTAACAATTTTAGATCTGTGTTGAATTAAGGAATAACAGTACTGTAGTTTAAGAGTTGCCACGGTCAATTGTAGATTTGACGGTCGCAAATGCAGTTTTACTGGCGACGCGTAGCGGAGACTGTAAAACAGAGATTTGCGAGCGTCAAATCAAAATTGACAGTGGCAACTCTTCAACTACAGTACTGTTATTCTGATTCTAATGCATTTCAAGAAGAAATAATACGATAAAACTTGGAAAAATGTCTAATTTTGACAAATAAAAAAAAATCCGCGAAACGTCATGAATAATTTTGGCACAAAGACGTCATGGCTAAACGTGACGTCATACAAATGAAAACTTACAAACTGGACGTTATTCCGTTACCTGTACACTTCAAATTCGGATAAAATTACATTAAAACGGCGAATTCTAGGTAGGTGTTGTTTTATTTTTTATTATTTAGTTGTAATCGAACATTTGTTGATTCACTAATTCAAATTCTAATGCAATTATTTTGTAATAATTGTTCTGATTGGATGACAGCAAGCTCCGCGTTGCCAGGTAAACTAAATTTGCGACAGTAAAACTACCGATGGACATCCTTTAAGCTTCAAATACAATACAGTTATCTCTTAAATGGCGGGTCCCTCCTTAGTTACGCCTGGTCAACTGTGGATTTGACGGCAACTTTTAGCCAATGAAAAAAATTGTTACATCCAAATTGTTTTAGAATGATTTATGTATATACTAAGTTATAATTTTAATATTGAATATAAAAGAGACGTGGCATGATTACCAATGATAGCCAATAATAAAGCTATCCACCAGTTTCCGTAATTGATGAAGATCTTACCATTAAAAGGTCATATTAAAACACCTTCCTGTTTAATAATTTTTATCACATTAATATATCAATTTTACTTCTTTTTCAAATCTTTACTACAATTATACATATACTACATGTACTACAATTTAATTTGTAAAAGGTGCTAAACACGTTTTTATTTATAGCTAGATTTTTTTTTTAGGAACTTTATTGTTTTTATTGTCATATGATGATGATGTTATTTTTACTTGCAGTGCTGAAAGGAGAAAATACTACAAACATTGTTCGAAGGCCAAAAAATACCCGGAAAAGTACATGTCCATCATTATTGATGCTATGGATCAGAATAAAACCATGCTTCCACATTTTTTATATGTAGGGAAGTATGTTTCTGGAATGTGGAAGCTAAAAGTAAATTTAGTAGGTGTAATTGTACATGGTATTGGCATTTATGGTTTTTTTGACATCTTCCAATGGTCCAATGGTAGCAACTTAACCATTAGTGTTCTAATACACACCTTCATGATGATGGAGTCACTACCACCAACCTTTTATCTTCAAATGGACAACTGTGCAGGACAAAATAAAAATAGGTATTAATTAAATTAAGAAATAATTGATGCAAGCTATACTTTATTGGTTGCTTTAACATGGGTAGGCATTATATTCGTGATTATTTTTGCCCGAGCGATTCTAATAAGGATAATTAAGGTAATTTCTATGTCTGATGTGTATAAGGGTAAAGCGATTGTGTATGCTCTTCCATGAACCTCCCTTTTTGTTTGTAAAGAAGCAAACAACTGGCACTGTGATTTTTCAGAGAGAGGAGTTTTTGAACAGCCTGCATGAACGGTTGTCGTATTAAGGTCAAATATGTCAATTTCCGAATGCAACACATTGTTGTCATTGTAAAAGAATTAGTAACAAAATGTGTATCTTTTTAGTGTTTGGAAGTGTTTAAATTTAACAAAATACATTTAATGCATACCAATTTGATAAAATTCATTTTTCTGCCGTAGTCAACTAATTTTATTGGATAATAAAGCATGCGTTTGTTTACAAAGCTAAAGAAGCACGTCATATTAGAATATTAAATAAACACATATTCTTTCTAAATCATGCCCCTCCTAATTACATCATTTTTACATCTATCTCTAATTATTCTCGTTCTCATACCTTCGTTATAATTTCTTATTCAGGATGTAATTTAGGTAATATCTGTATTGAACTTTAAGCTTGGTCTTCGCAAAACATAGATTTTACTTTGGCAAATTTAGTTTACCTAGAATTTTAGCGAATAATTATTATTTTTTTTTATTTTGTAGCAAAAATTTTATTTTTCAAGGGCTAGGGTGTTATTTAATTAACCAATTAGATTGAAGTATTTTTGGTTCAAACTAAGTGAAGAATATTACACATTTAATAAATATCAAAATTTCTTTTTATCTATTTACAGATTTGTATTAGGTTTTTTATGCCTCCTGATCGAACTTGGAATTTTTGAAAAAGTGAAGGTTTCATTTTTAATGGTTGGCCATACTCACGAGGATATTGACCAAGTATTCTCAAGGTAATTTAAGTTGACTGTTGAAGAAAACATTGGCTATACAAAACTAATAAATCAGGAAACATTGCATTCTTTAAGCATGGTATATCTATTCTAACAAAAAGCGTTTGGACAGGAAAACCAATAGTTTCAACATGAGAAAAAGAAACTATATCAACGTAGGATAACCATTTAACAACAGGCTACTGTCCTGAGGATAGGTTCATATAAAATGTATAATTCAATTTTTAAAAGACACCAATATTCAAGGTACAGTGAAACATTAGTTAAACGATACAACATTTTAAATGAAATAATTAAATAAAAACTAGCTTGATTAATTCAGGATAAATTAACTTTTAAAATTGTCATATTGAAACAAATAAAGATTGCCAATGAGACAACTCTCCACAAAAGACCAAACTGACACAGAAATTATCAACTGTAGGTATGGCCTTCAACAATGAGCAAAGCCCATACTGCATAGTCAACTTTGAAAGGCCCTGAAAATGACAATGTAAAACAATTCAACCGAGAAAACTAATGACCTTATTTCTATAAAAAAATGAACAAAAAACAAATTTGTAACACAAAAACACTACAATGATAACTACTGAATTACAGGCTCCTGACGGAGACAGGCACAAACATAAATCATGTGGCGGGTACACATGACATAATCATGTCTGTGAGATGATGAACAAAACTTTATCAGCCAATCAGAGGACGTGTTACGTAAAAAATAGTTAAAAATGAATTGTCAGTTTCTCTTAAAAAATAAACAACACCTCACAGGACATTCTATACCATTACAAAACTGACTAGATTTCTGTATGAATGGCTTCAGGTACTGCTTCCAAATGCGTCAGGAGTTTTATCATATTGATTAAAATAAAGCAAAATTAACCCGAAAATGCTTACACAAAAAGAACTATTAAAATGAAATTGTAGTAAAATAAAAGGTATGACAAACAAGTCAATATAGATTGAAATCAGTGATATGGAAAATGCAGCACCTGCAGGTGAAAAGATCTTCTTTGTTTGACAAATGTCCTGTATTTGATTTCTTTTTCAGATTTTCAAACTATCTATCCAAACATGCTGTTGCAACATTGGAAAAAATGCTAACTGCTTTTGAAAATTGTTATCAACCATCCCCTATTGGTAATTATTGATGATTTCTGCTTATTACTATATTAAAAGAGAATTTGTAACTTACTTAAAATATCTTATCCATGATTTAGGGTATTTGTAGGATTTTTATTGGTTAATACACATCGTTACTACTCCAATAGCCCCTGAGTGTTATATATGTTCACATCCTTGGATAACTTATAATTACCTTACAAAAATTATAGAAATTTAAAATTTAAAATTGCTACAATAAGAGCACCAGTTAGGGATGATAAATAAGCTAAAGATAATGAAGGTTTGAGTATCAAAGAACTGGTAGTATATATATATATATTGTTGAAAATATAAGGAATATCTGAAGATGAGCCAGATTCAAATACAAAACAACCTATAATTCTATTTATCTTTTTCAGGAATAAAAACATCACAGGTCTATGATTTCTCTCAAAATTTGGAAATTGACAACATATCAGGTCATTCTAAACCACACGTGTTTAAAATACAGAAGGATTCCAGTGGAAAAGCAAAAATGTTTTACAAAAAATGGTCAACAGATAAGGTATTGCATGTATTATTTCATTTTTAAGTTAATAAAGAGTTTGTAAAAAAAATTAATAATAGTTGTGGTATATCATGACATAAAAAAAGATCTGTAGGTTGTCAAATAATGTAGTTTTTGTACTTGAATCCATCAGATGGATGATAGCTGAGCAACTTTGGAAGACCATACACCCTTTTTATCAATTGATCATCAACTTTATCAAATACTACCTTGAACACTTTTAGCCATGGTGTCTTTGGGCCAAAATAATTTACCAGTAAAGATGCATTTGCAAATGTAAAATCGTCAATTGATTTTAGTACTTTTACAAAGCACATACAAAAACTAAAGAATAAACCCCACGAACCCCACCAAAAACTAGGGGTGATCTCAGGTGCTCCGGAAGGGTAAGCAGATCCTGCTCCACATGCGGCACCCGTAATGTTGCTTATGTGATTACAAATCCGGTAAATAGTCTAATTCGGTAGTTCAAATTCATGAAAGGGAAGGGGATTGTAGTTACGACGTAATGAACATATCCGATATCATTTGTGAAACGGTTATTCCATAACAGTCAACCAACTCACCATGGCGTCCGTAAAATTTACGAAGGGATGATTTTAACTTCACCATTTGGAACTCTTGGTTTAATAGCTTCCTTGTGAGCAGTAAACCTCTATCAAGAAAATCATGATAGGAAATGCAAGCACGGGAATATCGTATAAAGGGGTTAATTGACAAATTTGGTTATATTAACTTATTTGAAGAAATTTCTTTGCTGAATATTTATCAATAATTTAACTTTGGATGTAACATATCTTCTGATTGGCTGACGCTTTTTTTTTGAGCCCATAAACATAATTTAGTCATGTGACTGTACTGAAGAAATGACTGTAATATTTTTTTCTGTATATTAGAAATAACATAAAAAATGTGGTGCGCAGCACCCTGTAAAATAACCCGCTACGTGCGTTATTCAGTGTTCACCAAATTTTTTATGTTATTTCTTCATAGACAGAAAAAATATTAGTCATTCCTTTTAATATAGATTAGTTATGTTTTTTATATGATTTTTTATTCAGGAATGGCAAGAAACAACTGGAAATATTCTAAAGAACACCAATATAAAAAATCTGGCAAAAATTCCACCTGACTTCTCAAGCATTGATACAAACAGATTAAAACCAGACATTGAGAAAGCAAAGAAATATTTTAAAAGGACAGAAGACAAAGATTGGTGGGACAAATTTTTAGAAGAAATTGAAGGTGAATTTATAGATCTAAATATTAAAAGTAACAATGTGATTTTATATAGACACTTACTGTTTAGTGTCTTTAAATATCAGCTGTATAATTGTATAAGGCTAGGAAACAAGGTGTATGCAAGCTTTCTGCAAGCTGTAACACCTGTTTCAAGCCATATTTAAAGACACTAAACATTTTTTTAAATGCAACAACGTTTGTAACATTCATTTTGATTGGATAATGTAACTTACTTACATGGCATCAACAGATTTTAAAAACATGTTTTAACGTTGTTTTCTGTCAGTTTCATTGGAATGGAGATAACAATATTGTATTTTAAGCTCCGACGGCATCAATTGGGGATTTGATGGTCACAAATACCCATTAACTGTCTCTGATAACGTGTCGCCAGTAGACTTAATTTGCAACCATCAAATTCCAAATTGATCCCGTCAAAGCTTAAAATAAAATATAGTTATTTCCTAATTGCCTTCATCCTGCAATTGATTCTGTATTTTTAAAAGACACAAAAACACATGTTTTGCATATATTTAAGAAATAATTCCTTCATGTCATGCTCTATTCTCATTTTAACATGGGTAGGCATTATATTTGTCGATATTTTACACTGAGCATTAGCGAGGTGTAAAATGTGGTCAAATATAATGCCTATCCATATTAGAATTTCCATTTGAAATCCCTTGTGGCCCGTACAATACTCAGTCCTGCAGTGGGCGGAGCCTTAAATCAATATCTGTATAGTATACAGATACAGCATAGCCATATTTGTAGGGCTTTATTTGTATAGTAGAACAACCAATTGCAGAAAAAAAGTAAGAAAATGTGGTGTATGAGTGCCAATGTGACATATCTCATTCCAAAACAAAGTAGTTAAGGATGTTTGCTTGTCATGTTTTGGAGTTTTTGTCAGATTTTCGAAATCCTCTGGTTTTATCCATTTCAATGCCTCATGAACCCCCATATTTCTTTTTATAAATCTTTTCAATGTATAATTATAAGCAATTTGTAAAAGTTTTATAATTTTTTGTTTATTTTTTAATAGTTTTTGAGAACTTTAACTGGTCAATGATAAAGCTATGAAAAGTCAAGAGAGAACATTTTCCCGCAAGAATTTCAATAGCTAATATCTCAAAAGCAAGTGCATTGACCCCAAATTTTTTTTTGCTTTTTTGCTTCTTCAATTAATCCCCTATCAATATATACTAGTTTTATGGAAAGTTATTTATTATGAAACTGAGCAGCGAACATCCTTAAAAATAAGCAATTATTGATTACAGATTTCTTGTCAATTTTTAAAAAAACTGTGTCGTTATCTGATTTCTGCAAACTCCAAGTCATTTTCTATGTGTCCATAGTAAACTGAGTATCCTTGTGTTTGGTACAACAAATGTTGGTTTAAAGAAATGAAAGACTTAAATCTAATGTATTCTATTCATTTTAGATAATAATTTGGAATATGAGGATGAGGAGCTAGACATCATTCAGCAACTATTAAGCAAAAAGAAACCCATTGCTTCAGAACAAAATGTGCAACAAGAAGATGGAAATGAATTATCTGATGAGGACAAACCAATTGAACCTGTTAGTTTAAGAAATAAAGATTAAATATTTATATCTAAAAAAATAGAAAGTATTTAAACAGTGTTTTTAACATGGAATAAAATGTACACTTTTTCCCCCCATTTGGAATTAAAACAAAACAATAATCAAAGATAAACTCATCATAGATACCAGGATGACAATTTTATATTTATCCAACATGCTCATTTTGTCTGCAGTAGACTCATCAGTGACGTTCAAATCAAAAACGTTTAAAAGGTCAAATAGGGTATGAAGTTGATGAGCATTGACGACCAAGTACAAATACAAGCTTTGGTAATTAGTGACAAAATAGCTTTTTTTCAAAGCAAATAAGTTAGATGTACACTGCACAACCGGGGAGTAAAACTACTGTATCAATAGCCTAAAGGCCCTTGGACTGATATTGATGTCTCGGGATGATATGACATATTATAGGGATTTTGCCATGTATTATGCTCTATGTTAAATGCATAAATGATAGTTAGTTATTTTTTATTTTAGGTAATTATTGGAAAGAAATTGAAAAAGAAGTCTGGAGAAAGAGCAAAATTAACAATTGGGCAAATGATTTTAGTTGATTGTCGATTATATGCTGGAGAATGGCCCCAAGTAGGTCAGATTTTGTCCATTGACGAAAATTCTTTAGAGGTTCATTGGTTTAAAGGCAGCAAGACCTCTTCTTGGACACCTTGTACCAGACAAGTGAAAGGAGAAAAGGGAAAAAGGGAACCATGGACAGACAAGGTGTCACATGAAGAGGTCAAATCGCAAGGATTTGTATTGACCCCTGGAAAATGTCTCCCAAAGGTTATTAAAGAATTAATAGACAAATACTGTTAATAAAACTATGTAATATTTAGGATGTTCTGTAGTCAGTTTCAAATAAACAAGCTTTCTAAAAAAAACTGTTATTTAAGAATTGAATGCTTCTTTTTGTAACTTTATTGGGGTGTGAAAGCGTTGACAGAAGTACATTTTCTATGAAACATGGAAGTGCTTCATACTAAAAATGTGTGCACGGTCAACTCTTTTACAACCCTATGAAATTACAAAAAGAAGCATTCAATACTTATATTTACATTTTTTTTGTCTAGGATCATAAACACACGAATTTTATCATATTTTTATTCTTTACCTGTGCACTTTATAGTGGGACCAGGTGTTGTCCTGAATGATAAGTTTTATTGTGTAAAACAATTGCTTAAGGAATAACACATGATGTGCAGTTAGCCAATCAGAAAAACTATTATAACGAAACATACATCTAATGTAATTATAAGATGATAGTATAAAAATATAGGAACTAAAAGAACAGGAACTGTCTCTCTCTAAAATTTTCCTACATTTAACAAATGCACTTTAAATTTCAAAAATGACTTTATTTTGTTATATAAACTGTTAACAGAGGGAAATATCTTGCCTACTTGTCATTTTGATAATGGAAATATTAAAATTAAAATACAAAATCTTTAATATGTAAGTTAAGCAAATATTCAAAGTAAATAAACCATGACTGAAGAAATGATATGTGTAAATGCTTATACAATTGGATAATGAACACCAATAAAGTCTCATTATTGTATAGCAATATAATATATTGTACAGAAAGTAACCAAAAGTAAGCGTGCAATAAATTCTATTATTGCACTCATGCAATAACCCTATATTATTCGAGGGGGCGGTTCCAAATAATCTCCATGGGAAGAGATATGCCAATGCTACTACATATGATTGACCTACCACTAGTGCATGGTTCTTTATAAACTGAACTAATCACAAACTCATACATGTAAACTTAAAATAGTTTTTAAGTCAATAGACCATGATTGAGGGGTTGGGCCAAATAATCTCCATGGTAGATGTTTTCGAATATCAAACAAAAAAAATCATAAACAATAGTAGCAAACATCCTTCAGGATGCATTCCTTTGACAATTCAGTCTTGTTGAATTCTTGTAAATTATCAGCAATTGCATACAAATTAATGTTTAGTTTATATCATGGAAATAATGAAATGTATAGAATCTATCCTTAATAAAACTGGTTTATCTCGAATTCTGTATGGATAACTCAAACTTGTATAAATGAAATTTGGTTTAAAGACTATTGTAAGAACATTTCTCCAAGATCAATTTAAACAAACATGGTACTCAGATATTCAAACGAACTCGAAAACATTGAATTATCGCCTTTTAAGGAAGTTTTCGGATTCGAAAAGTATTTAGACAATTTTAAACCCCGAGATATTTATAATTTAAGTCAATTTAGACTCATTAACCACAAACCTATAGAAAGTGGAAGATGGAAAAAAATTCAAAGAGATAAATGAATATGTGCCTTAAAAGATCTTGGAGATGAATTCCACTAAGTAATGAAGTGTAAATCTATGGCTATACAAAGAAAAAAGTATATTGCTAAAAATCATATTGATTATCCAAATATAATTGAATTTTGGAAGTAATGAATATGTCAAAACAATCATATTTAAAAAAGCTATGTTCATTTATAAAGCATATTAATTCATGTCTGTGTTCTCCTGGTTAGGTTCAGCTTATATTTGTAAATAGTGTTCATATTGAAAATAATATGTTTTCTGTAATTTATATTAAATTGTGTTATTTATTAAATGTAACTTCTGTAAACCATTGTATTGACGAAGGTTTGTTACAATAAATATATATATAGTATACAAACATTGTAATATATGCTGTTGTTAAAAATTAATTTTGGTAACCTTTGTTTTATTATTTTAAAACTACAAATTAATATAGACAATACTGGCAATCTTTAAATTATTACATTTTTAATGACTTGTATATGCTTGTCATAATCATAATAAATATTTCATTATCACTTTTCATATTGTTGTTCCTTAGCAACTTATTAATGGAACTTATTACCATTCTCTTTAAACTTATTTAAACGTTACAACATATCTCAATGATTCTTGTATGATTTGCATATTAGGAAATACATTGATATGACTGGTCATTAGGACTTTATTTTTCGATAGACAACGTTGACCAAAATTAAACTTTATTTGAAAACAATGTAAAAAAGATGGCCTATCAACTGGACCAATTCACTCATATCATAAAAGTCCTTCATTCTTTTATTTGCTTGTGAGTGGATTGCTTGAGTTTATACACCAATAGATTAAAAAGGTGTTAAATTCTATAAATGTATGTTTTAAAAGATATCTCATAAACTATATAAGATATCATATAAAGTATAAATTTTAGCAGAGTTTTTAAAAACATGCGTTTGTTATTTGGGATTTGACAGAGATGTAAGTAACTGAGTACTCTCAGAACTGTACTTTATGACTTTTCAGTTTTGGTTTGGTTTTACATGGGCTTTGTATCAATGGGATGAGTTAACATTTCAGCTTATTCTTAGTGTTTAATTCTTACGTTCAACTGTTACACAGTTGTCCCATGTTCAGAAGAGAGAAGGTTTAGCACCAAAAGTTATGTTGATAACTTAGCCATATTTTAGTTCTTTGTTCACTAGTGGAGAGTTGTTTCATTGGCAATCATACCCTATCATATGTTTGTATGAAGCACAATATTTTTGAAGATTTATGTGTCACATAAAAAAATGTAGCATAATTAATTAGTTCATGTTCAAATGGGGTCAAGTTCTTTTCAAAATAGAATTATATAAAATTAAAGGTCACTTGTCTTTCATTCACACATTTTAAACATGCCACCTTATCTGGACCTCCAGGTCCCCTGTACTGAGGTTGCCTGGTTAATGACTAATATGTTAGATTATACAACACCACTCACCTTGAAGCTATGTTACAAGCAGATAAGCATGCTACAGAGGATGATTAATAGTCAAAAGGTGCATAGAGGCTTACAAGTGAATTATACAGTTTGTGTGAGCAAGGTATGCAAAGCAAAATAAGGCAGATATAGAAACATAGAAAACATGCATAAAGTTGAAAAACTAGCACTACAAAGTACTAAGAAGCACAGATAAAGGTGAATCTACTTGTTGGTTAAAAATAAGTCACAAATGTGAAACTATGGGTTAGTAGGCAACCATTTATGGCATATGTGACTTTTTTTTTTTTAAGTTTGCTGGGATTTGACTAAAATTCCCAATTTATAATTCAAATTTTGCCGCCCCCAAAAAATGATGAATTTTGGCAAAAAAAAAATTTGTCTAAATTTTTTTTTTCTATTTTGGGTTTGATCCAATTTTAGTTTTTTTGGGTAATTTTGCATTAGAATTTAAAAAAAAATTTTTTGCTCCAAAATAATGCAACTAAGGGGGTTAGCCATGCGCGCATGGCTAAGGGTTAGTTCTACAAAAATGTAAAATTTGTAAAGTCCAACTAAGGGGGTTAGCCATGCGCGCATGGCTAAGGGTTAGTTCTACAATAATGTCAAATTTTATTAAGTCCAGCTAAGGGGGTTAGCCATGCGCGCATGGCTAAGGGTTAGTTCTACAAAAATGTCAAATTTTGTTCAGTCCAGCTAAGGGGGTTATCCATGCATGCATGGCTAAGGGTTAGTTGAATTGTTATAATATATTTCATGAAGTCCAACTAAAGGTTAGTCATGCTTTATAGGTAAATCATTATAAATTACTTACTTAACCTTAAAGTTGCATCACAATTTAAAAATAATAATTTTTTGGCAATAACATCATTAGAATCATCACTTTTAGTGAATTTGATTTTAAAACTAAGGCTTAGAACAACATACACAAACTCATAACATATTCCATAATATATAATTATTCCAGATTCAATTAATTCCTTGTTTTTATCATTATACCCCAAATATACACAGAAAAAAGTCCCATAAAATCTAACTTGAGGAAGACTAAAAAAATCACCATTTAAAATTCCTGTGGAGATTTGCATTGAAAAGGGAGATAACTCTTGCAAAAAAGACAGAAACATCAATAAAAATTTATAAAAAATTATAACTTTACAGCTTCTAATCATCAGAATGGATTAATTCTTGATTTTTTAGCGGTCTTTAGAGTATAACAAACAACTCTTAAGGTGTTTTCATATCTTTTATCAAGCTATAATCTAAATCTCGTAGTCCATTACTGGCATTAGTTGACTGTTTATTGAATTTTTCAACATGTCAAGGTAAAGAATCTCAAATTTAATAAAAATAATAAAGCATGTATTCTTTTTTTTGTGGTTTAAAGTTTCTTTAGATTAGTAAGTTGCTGAAAAAATATAATATACAGATATAAACAATACTAAATTTTCACATTATTTTTTTTTAAATGGTTACAAAGCTTCAAATTTGCAATTTCTTTTAAGAAAAATGCATGAAAAAATAAAACTACCCATAACACTTTGGTTTTGTACATTTCATGAGCAGAAAATTAATTAATTTAGTCAAATAGAAACTTAAAACCCCATCAAAGAATCATACTTTACATAAATTTCAAGAAAAACAACCAAAAACTGACCAAAGAAAGACTCATTTTTTCAAGAGTTATCTCCCCTTCCAATGTTAATTTCCATAGGAAATTAAAAATGCTGATGTTGAGTTTTCCTCAAGTTAAATTTTATGGGACTTTTTACTGTGTATATAAAGGGCATAATGTTATAGATTAGAACCAAAAACATTTTCTGTTGCAATTAGTTTGAGGTTAAATCTTAGTTTGACTGGACTATTGTTTAATTTTTTCATTTACCTTTGACAGCCATGTATAGCCTTCATTCTTCTGTAATACTGAGGCAGATAACCTATTGCTTAATGATGATGATCCACCATAAAACCTATAAATAAAACATATATAATAAAAGCATGGTTTTAAATCAAGGTTATTATGTATAATTGAGTTTAAAAATATAAATCTTTTTCACATGAATAAGACCAACAGTTTGCTCAGTTGAATTGTTTTACATTGTCATTTTTGGGCCTTTTATAGCTGACTATGCGGTATGGGCTTGGCTAATTGTTGAAGGCCATATGGTAGCCTATAGCTATTAATTTATGTGTTATTTGGTCTCTTGTGTAGAACTGTCTCATTGACAATCATATCACATCTTCTTCTTTTTTAGATTAAGATGAAGTACAATAGAAATCTCAAAACGACTTTTATTGTAAACTAGTGGGTTGAAACAAAATGATAATTTTCATCAATATGTAAGTGCAACCCCTATAGAATTGAATGCATCTTATTCACAGTGGTGGTGGAGGGGGGGAGGGGTCAAAATTTACAGGCCACACTAGAGTGCTCACATTTCAAATTTTCTCATTGTTATCAAATCTTGGCCAAAATTTCAAATAAAACATAGCCATAAAAATTGAAACTAAGGGGCAATAACTCTTATATTGGGTCAACATGATTTCTTCAATGATGTACATGTAAGAGATTTTCTGAAATAAGAAGTTGATCAAATAGTTTAAATATACACATAGCTGTTTTTAAAATAAATGTTCTAAGTAAACAATAGATTCTGAGGAGAAGATTTATATAATCAAAATCTTAAAAAGTTAACAGAAAATAATTATGAGAAAAGTTCACTTCACCATTTTGTTTAGGTGAGCAATAATTGAAAACAAATTATTAAAATACATTAGTCTGGTTACCAGTTTTTTTATCAAATATTTACCGTGACTTTGGGGCTTTGCTTGCCACAATCTGGTTGAAATTTTCGTTTCCCTGTGTTGATCCCATATTCTGTAATGTTCCAGCTCTATTACTATATTTCTCCATCAAAGTAGATATCTCTTTTTTCAGGGCATCATTAGAGAGAGATTTGCCATTTGGCAAACTCTTATATCTAAAAGTAAACAATAATATATGAAATATTTTTTAAATATTTATAGATAGCACTTTATATATATTTGCAGTGTACTGTATCACATGTATATGATCCATCACCCTGTAAGATTTATCGTTAACTATTTATTCAGTCCTAATTGTACTATTATAACAAACATTTTCATTGATATAAATTTAATAATTATATATAACAATCAGAAACTTTATATAGTACTATTTATAGATTTTTTTTTGGGCATCACTATACGATTGACTACATGCGCACTCCCTTGAAGCAAGTTTTATAAATGTAAAATCTACATAGAAAATATAAAATGTCATTGCAAAATAAAAGTGGTAAAAAATGATGTGAATATTTTTTTGTTTTGTATGTTATTCACATTTATATATATATGTTTTACATAAATTGGATTTAATCAAGTATTTACATGTATACATTACTTAACAAACACAATATCCTTTTCTATGAGATGTAGTCTTTTGCTCATTGATGAAGGTGTATACATTTACAGTAACCTATTATTGCTGTGGCACAGTGTCTACAATTTTTCTAAGGAAGACTGAGTTGTCTCTTTGCATGGCAATATTACGGCACCTTCTTACTTTCATATGCATACCAATTTTAAGGTGTAATTTATCATGTCTTACATGTACCTATAATTTTCTGGGTCATTCTTATATGTACACCATTCAGCATCTGTACATGAAGTATGGTCTCCAAAAATGTGTTGGACTAATCTGCTGAAGGCACTCTTTATGTTTTCTGAGGAATCGTTATTTTCTTTTATGGCGTACATGAAGCAGCGTACAAGGTATGGTATGACTTCTGGGTGTTTCAATTCCTTAAACGTTTTAGACAAATCATACAGTTTCTTAGAAAAACCTTTCTTGATATGGTTCTGATCATCTTTCTTTTGCAGTTCTTTAAAATCAACCTTTAATCTTGCTGTTGTGGTGGAATCATTGTCTGCATGGAGAACCTGAATAGGGCATCCATTATCATTTAGATTGTGGGTCATCTCTAAGGCCATATCAGGTTCCATGCCTTTACTTGTTCCCTGCCAATTCTTGCTGCAATCATGTGAAGGGACTGTCTCTTTCCTACCCATATGGTATTCACAGACTCTGCAATTACGGCTTCTATGAGAGAAGTCTATGACTTTACCCGTCATTGTTCCTATCATGCTGGCATGTCCTAAAATTTACAATATAAAGATTATTCTAAGATACATGTATGCAATATTACAGTTATTCTAATATGATTTGCATATCAACAATTACTTGAACGTATCTATCGATTAAATTTTCTTCTGATAAATTAACTCATACACTGAATAAAATTCAGATTCCTTATAATAAGAAAATTACCAAAAAAAAAAACACAAAGTGAAGCAGACCCATGAACATAGGCGAATGTTTCTAAAGTTATCACAAAGTAATTATTATGTTAAGAATTTACAAGCTCCAATGTGACCTTTAGATTTTATTTCCCTAATAATAATTGTGGACAAATTATATTAATCCAGTAGTGATGACAGCTGTTATAGTCATATGTATGATATTGTTGCATTACAGTAATGTCAGGAATAACGTTGTAGAAACGTAATTTTACGTCACCACAACGTTGATGTATGACGTTGTGACAACATCGACATAACGTGATATAAACGTTGTCGTAATGTCAGGATAACGTTGTAGGAACGTAATTTAACGTCACCACAACGTTAATGTACGACGTTGTGACAACGTCAAGAAAACCATACACTTTTACGTAAATACAACGTAATAACCTGACGTCAATGCGACGAAAACATGACATTGTCACGACGTAATTATGACGTAACATTGTTAGCTGGGGTTCGGATAAGTTCTTATCCAGAGGCTAAATATGGCTGCCCATGTGTTGTATGATGTGTAGTAGACATATAAACCACGCATAAATAGTGAATTTCACGGTGAACCATATTATAGAATTTCAGGCTAGGTAAAGATTTTCTGAGGCTTGCATAGAAGTTTAAACAATTTTGCTTTATGTTGATTTGAAAAGACCTAGATTATCTACCCAGAGAAAATTCAAATTATGCCGTTCCAGTTGCCACACCGATTAAAATTATTTTTAGATGTTTTTTACAGTTGCATTGTATGTTATTTGTAATATTGAAGTGAGAAAAAAAATCAGTTCGGACAAATTTTAAGAAGAACGCCTTTTACTTTTAAATTAAATTATTACATGACGTCACAAAGGTTCTGACGTAAAAGAGATGCTCGGCCAACGCACCTGTTGATGAACAATACGATACAAGTTGTTTTTCCTATCGCATAAATCTTCCAACTGCGATTTGGAAAGCACAATAGAATACTAGTAATCAGAAATACTGGTCAGTTCTCATAAATTAAAGGACAAGGTACGATAAGCATCAGAGAACTACCCCCTTATTTCGTTCAAATCAAAAGTGACTTGCCATTTATTATAATACTATTATATTTAAAAAAAACATCCTGTATTTTTGTAAACATCAATAGATTTTCCAACTTCCGCTGATATTATTCATGCTCTGTTGCTGTAAACACCTCAAGATTCGTTAGCACTTTTGTGGTTTGTGAACAGTGCTTTCTTTCACGTCCGCATTTCTATCAAGTATGGCATGCCAAATTAACATTTATGGCAACGATTATCATTGATGGCGAAAATGGTTTACAGAACTGTACATTAATGAGGGCCTGGACAGGGTATTGGGAGCATGTGAGAGAGGGGCGGGAGACTTAAAGGGAGAGAAGGGGCAAGAGAAAGGAGAAAAGGGGTAAAAAAGGAGACAAAATGTATATTAAAATTATTAAAATTTAGCAAGAAACAATTATCTCATAAATGAGTTTATCAAAAGATTCAAGAAAGTGATAATAAAAAGTAAAAAAAACAAAAAAAAAAAAACCAACCCCTAGGAAGTATTGAAACGGAAAGTCCTTAATCTTATAGCAAAATCAAACAAATAAATAACAACTGTTATATTCCGAATTGGTGCAGGCATTTTCTTATGTAGAAAATGGTGGATTGGGCCTGGTTTTATGGCTAGTCAAACCTTTCACTTGTGTGACAGTCGCAGAAAATTCCTTAAAATGGCATGCTAACGAAAAAATATTCCGAACCTCGTCACTTATTTATTACGATCTCTTATATATGAAGAAAGACTAAAAACTAACAATTTCAAGGATTTTTTTGTGAGCCCGTGAATGTACAGAGACACATGTGACATGTCACATCCTTGGTTTTTTTTTTAGATAAAGTGCTTCAAAGTTAACCGATATAAAATTGAGAATGGAAATGGGGAATGTATCAAAGAGACAACAACCCGACCTTAGAAAAAACAACAGCGGAAGTTCACCAACAGGTCTTCAATGTAACGAGAAATTCCCGCACCTGAAGGTGTCCTTCAGCTGGCCCCTAAACAAATATATACTAGTTCAGTGATAATGAACGTCATACTAATTTCCAAATTGTACACAAGAAACTATAATTAAAATAATACAAGACTAACAAAGACCAGAGGCTCCTGACTTGGGACAGTCGCAAAATGCGGCGGGGTTAAACATGTTTATGAGATCTCACCCCCCCCCCTTATACGTCTAGCCAATGTAGAAAAGTAAATGCATAACAATACGTACATTTAAAATTCAATTCAAGAGTATCCGAGTCTAACGTCAGAAGATGTAACCAAAATAAATAAACAAAATGACAATTATACATAACTGACATGTATGCCAGCTCCAGACTTCAATTAAACTGTTTGAAAGATTATGATTGCATCATATGAATATCAGGCACAATCCTTTCCGTTAGGGGTTTAGTATCATACCATCATAACAATATGAGAAGAACATAACCCGTGTCATGCCAACAACTGTTTTTTTAATAAATGTGTTTTAAAAGTTCATGCATACAATTTGGCAGAAAAAGGATGACATTTCTTAATAAAGAGTAACGTGCGTTAATCTGAGAGGTATTGAAAAAACATGTAACGGGATCAGAATGGTGTTTGTTATTTTATTTTCATTTTCCCTGTCTGGTTTCTCAAATTTCCTATTAATTTTACTGATTCAGTTTTATATCCAACTAACAGGGTGCATATTCTACTTCAAAAATGTTATTGAGTGAACAGTGATTTTCAAGTACAATTTAAATTGATTGATTTGAGGTTGCAAATGTCCAGTGGCAAATATTTCAGGCTTGTTCAGGGCGATACAATACAATTTGAAACTGTTTTTCGTTACAAATAAAAACATTCCGTCAGTTGTAAAAGTGAAAGATAAATAATACATGTTTTTAATATAGTATAATCTTAGTATGATGTAAACGTTTAAGTAGTGTGCATAGTTGCAGACAAACCTTGCAAACTGTATTAAATGTAAGTTCAACATTCTGTCATTTGTGATAAAAAAAAATACAATAAAAAAATCTGAGAACATACATACATCCTCTATAAGTAAAACATTCAGTACATTATAAAATGTCCATTTTGAAGTTGTACACTGTAGAAGGAGGAAATCGGACTATGTGCTCTGCGTGTCTTTATATATTTTTCAAAATACCAAATTTAGCAAACTGTCATTTAAAAAAAACTTGACTAATATGCGCACTTTTGGTATATATATATTTTTTTTGTTGAAAGTTGACATAAAGAAAATGTAGCACTTCGAAATAAGTTGTATAAACCCAAAGCTACATCCTATATACCGATTACGTGAGGGACGGGTGGTCAAATGGACACGGGTACAACAGTACGCTCGCGTCATTTTGTAGAGGGACCAACATATATAATAAGCGTTTATGATTGTGTTCTATTTTACAAAGCATTTGAATTTATTTATTTTTGAATAAGCAGCTCATAGTGGAATATAGTTGGGAAATCTTAACTGTACATCATGTCCAACTCAACAACAAAACACACCTATTCCTGTACACCTAAGTGTAAATTAACGTGTACCAAAATGATATTAAAATGTAAGTGTTTTCAGTTTAATTCTGCATTTGACAAATAAAAATAGGCAAACAAACAGGACCGTAACTACATTGAGGCAAATGAGGCAAATGGCTCATGTTAGAAATTAAAAAAGATTGTCTTAATATCAAATTGTTTTCACGGAAAGTGTCTAGCAAGAAGCAAGTTCTCTTCACTGTCTGGTGTCGCCCCTGCATGTTTTTCGTTATCCATGTTTCTATTTTACTATTAGTTTTCAGAGTTGATGGTCTATTGCTTGCACTTCTGTGTCCCGGGTTTGTCTTTGATTTGTTCATTTATTGTCCTTCTTTATGACTACAGTCTGAGTGGTGATTTTCATTTGTAGACGTGTGGTTTTGCAATGTTGAATGACCACTGACGTCCGTATATTGTGCGAGAAAAGATTTTAAAAATATACGATGCTACAAGTTACAGAAAAAAATTGTCGTTTCTGCATGGATAATTGAACTTGATAGCAAAGAATACAAAACTGGCTTTTTTGTAGATAAAACTAGATAGCTGCATGGTTTAAATAAAAGTAAGGTCGCCAATTTCCCGGTATCAAATACATAAAAAAAAACAATAATTTATTTCGATATAACCTTTTCCATGAAAGGGTTAACTTTGCATTAAGTCATGTTTAGACCCTTTAACAGAAAATAAAGGAATATGGTGTAAATGTGGACGAAACCTAATAACAAAAAGTCAATGCATAGAAAAATATCAATGAATGGTTAAAGTTGCTGGAGGGTCTTCAACAATAAAATAATCATTAATACCGTAAAACAGGTTCAAGATGGTCCCTAGTGTCGACTTAAGTAGTAGTAGGACTAAAAGTATAATACTGCACTGTCTATTTTTAAATCTAGTCATAAAAAAATCACCAAAGTCTAAGCACAATACAAGAACAGAAAGACAGATCCGGACGGGTATTTATGATTATGAGAATTACGATTTTTGCTTTATCCTACATATCGGTCTTAATGTTGTCCATAAAACCTAAAAGTCTTAAATTACAATGTTTTTGCTTTGAGACCAGAATATTGTCGAAAAAAAAGCTTAAAGTTAATAGCGTTTCAATGTCAGAAAGAGTCCTTGAAACGCTCAGAATGCACGATTTTGCGTTATTTTTCTCAGAGCTTCTGGAGGCCTTTAGCGGCTCCCAAAACCCCTCGCCAAATTTTTTTCGCCTCGCTCCGCTCGGCAAAATATTTTACCTCACTTTTAGAAGAGGCTAGTTATGGCCCTGGAATCTCTTCATATTTTTTGGGCGTTCGGAGCGCTTTTCTGGGTTTACCTTATCAAAATTCCGATTATTCCTTTATTTGTTTATGTAATGAATTGTGTGATTGTAAATTTCAAGAAATAATTTTTAAAGTACGGAATTGAAAGAAAAAATCATTCAAACGGGAAAGCCAACGGTTTAATTTTTATCTCGTAATAACGAGATAGTTTTCTGTTATTACGCGATACTTATCTCGTTTTAACGAGATAACAAACTACTGATTTCGTAATGACGCGATAGTTTTCTCGTGATTACGCGATAATTATCTTGTAATTACACGATAAAACAGCTTCTTATGAAGTAAATACGCTTTCTCATAATTACGCGATAACGTTCTCGTAGATTCGTCATAATTATCTCTTATATCTCGTAAATACGAGATAAAACAAAAATTATCTCGTAATGACGCGAAAATCATCGTTTAATTGCGAGATAATTATTGTGTAATTACTCGACAGTTTTCTTGTAATTGCGAGATTTTTACCCGTAATTACGAGATAAAAAAAATGTGTGACACTATTAATTAGGCTTTCGTAATTTTATGAATTAACTGTTAACAAAACTTTGAATTGTTTGAAAAACAACGCATAATCTATTCATGAATAAATAAATATATAAAACTTAGCTGTATTTGGCCAAAAAAAAAATCAGAATTTTGAGACTGTTATGGTCTTTTGACATTTTTTTATTCGACCGTCACTGATGAGTTTTCCAACTTCTACTAAAATTATTCATGCTCTGTTGCTGTTAACACCTCTATTCACCTCTTCAACGGGCCATAATTGTATATTATTCACAGTTCTGTAATTTATATTAAAAGATTGCCTGAAAATGTTAACTTGGCATGCCATACTTGATAGAAATGCGGACGTGAAAGAAAGCACTGTTCACAAACCACAAAAGTGCTAACGAATCTTGAGGTGTTTACAGCAACAGAGCATGAATAATATCAGCGGAAGTTGGAAAATCTATTGATGTTTACAAAAATACAGGATGTTTTTTTTAAATATAATAGTATTATAATAAATGGCAAGTCACTTTTGATTTGAACGAAATAAGGGGGTAGTTCTCTGATGCTTATCGTACCTTGTCCTTTAATTTATGAGAACTGACCAGTATTTCTGATTACTAGTATTCTATTGTGCTTTCCAAATCGCAGTTGGAAGATTTATGCGATAGGAAAAACAACTTGTATCGTATTGTTCATCAACAGGTGCGTTGGCCGAGCATCTCTTTTACGTCAGAACCTTTGTGACGTCATGTAATAATTTAATTTAAAAGTAAAAGGCGTTCTTCTTAAAATTTGTCCGAACTGATTTTTTTTCTCACTTCAATATTACAAATAACATACAATGCAACTGTAAAAAACATCTAAAAATAATTTTAATCGGTGTGGCAACTGGAACGGCATAATTTGAATTTTCTCTGGGTAGATAATCTAGGTCTTTTCAAATCAACATAAAGCAAAATTGTTTAAACTTCTATGCAAGCCTCAGAAAATCTTTACCTAGCCTGAAATTCTATAATATGGTTCACCGTGAAATTCACTATTTATGCGTGGTTTATATGTCTACTACACATCATACAACACATGGGCAGCCATATTTAGCCTCTGGATAAGAACTTATCCGAACCCCAGCTAACAATGTTACGTCATAATTACGTCGTGACAATGTCATGTTTTCGTCGCATTGACGTCAGGTTATTACGTTGTATTTACGTAAAAGTGTATGGTTTTCTTGACGTTGTCACAACGTCGTACATTAACGTTGTGGTGACGTTAAATTACGTTCCTACAACGTTATTCCTGACATTACGACGTTTATATCACGTTATGTCGATGTTGTCACAACGTCATACATCAACGTTGTGGTGACGTAAAATTACGTTTCTACAACGTTATTCCTGACATTACAACAACGTTTATATCACGTTATCGCAACATCATCCATTAACGTTGTGGTGACGTAAAACCGTAAAATTACGTTTCTACAACGTTTATCACATTATGTCGACGTAATATACTTGCACTTTTATATTATGCTTTATAATTGGCCAAAAACTGATCGTATATACACACACATAGTATCAACTGTGTTTGGGACCATGAGGTGACCTCTAGATGATATATGTTGGTGTTATTCTCTGAAGGAATTCGTATATTCTGCATCATCATCTTTTTTTTTTGTAGCTTCAATCGAATTACTGTTTCAGTAATTGTGATATAACAGAAATGAATCCTAGGACCATCTATAGCTGAGTGGCTGCCTATTCGTGTGCAGTTCTTGATAGTGCTTGTAAAAATAATATGCATTTATCATATATGTTACTCTATAAGAGGGATGTTGCCCCGGTCTCTTTAACCCGTCTTTAATTGCTGCCTATATGATATAGGATTTGCCCATTGTTGAAGGCAGTACATTGACCTCTATAGTTATTTTCTGTGTCGTTTGGTCTCTTGTGGAGAGTCTCGTTGGCAATCATAGTACCACATCTTCTTTTTTTATATTCAATTTATTTCATCGTAGTATACATTTCTCATTAAGCATGTTCACGTTCTGAAAATAATATCTGGCTAGCTAAATACCCACCCATGAAAGTTATAAAAAAAAATAATGCCTGCAAATGTTTGCACCTGTCCTAAGTCAGGAATCTGATGTACAGTAGTTGTCGTTTGTTTATGTAATTTATACGCGTTTCTCGTTTCTTGTTTTTTTTTTATTTTATATAGATTAGACCGTTGGTTTTCCGTTTGAATGGTTTTACACTAGTAATTTTGGGGCCCTTTATAGCTTGTTGTTCGGTGTGAGCCAAGGCTCCGTGTTGAAGGCCGTACATTGACCTATAATGGTTTACTTTTTTTAAATTGTTATTTGGATGGAGAGTTGTCTCATTGGCACTCACACAACATCTTCCTATATCTGTATATCAAAAAGTGAAGAATTGATTGTTAACTTTATTTATTTTAAATGTTCTCCTGGGTCCCTGGTAGTGGTATTTCCGGAGCTGCTGCAATTACCCTCTTAACAGTTGGTTCCTGCAATGACAATACAAAAACTTATTTGTACAAAAAGATAAATTGTAATTATTCTAGGTCAACCATTATTGCAAATAAATACTAGATCTATGTAGCTGTGTGTAAGACGTGGCTTTCCAAATCTCCTTGAAAAACACATAAACCACATAATTATATATTCAGTTAAATTTAATGTTACCCTTAATTTATTGTCCCAAAAGAGTATCTTGATCTTCACAATGCTAGTTACAAATGCATATCTATAATAACTATTTCGTACTGAATAAAAAAAACAACATTTTTGATTGAGTTAAGTCTGCCAATTGATATTTTATCGTATGTTTTTCTTTGTTGTGATGTTATGCTATTGTTTCAGAAAAAGGGAGAAGGTTTGGATCCATTAAAACGTTTAATCCCGCTGCAAATGTTTGCACCTGTCCTAAGTCAGGAATCTGATGTACAGTAGTTGTCGTTTGTTTATGTAATATATACGTGTTTCTCGTTTTCTCGTTTTGTTTATATAGATTAGACCGTTGGTTTTCCCGTTTGAATGGTTTTACACTAGTAATTTTGGGGCCCTTTATAGCTTGTTGTTCGGTGTGAGCTAAGGCTCCGTGTTGAAGGCCGTACTTTAACCTATAATGGTTTACTTTTTAAATTGTTATTTGTATGGAGAGTTGTCTCATTGGCACTCACACCACATCTTCCTATATCTACTAACAACATAGAATACAAACAATAATAATTTTGGGAAATATTCCAATATAGGTTGCATTATACAGTGGAAATAAGGGTATTCTTACCTTATAGCGTGTTCCGCCTGGTTTCGGGGTGTATGTTTTAGGGTTTCCCCAATCAATTCTTCAATATCTGATGTCCTTGCTGAGGGGTACATGTAGTTCTTCATGTAAGACTCTACAAAAATTGACATTGATAAAATTTGCATAGTGATATTAAATATAATTTCAAAAAAAACCGTAGACTGTCAGGGAGCAACAATTTAACTTCAGGGAGGGTCATGGTTTTTGCTTGAGTCAGTGAAGTGCAAACAATTTTATTTAATTTTTCAACGATATCAATCAAATTTTTTTTTTTAAGTCTAACACTATAAGGTACCGTATGCATGGTATGGGTGGAATCTGGATTCAGAATATTTTTTGTCCTGTACTCGAACAGAATATTTTGTTTCATCAATTTGGAAATCTTAAGAAAAAACTCCATGACCCCCCCCCCTTTTTTTTATAGTTAAATGGTGGTTCCTTAATTTCAAAGGCAAATTCGGTATTTTCATTTAATATTTATGAGTTTGAAGCTATAATATTGATTTTGTTAGATGGCATAATGATTTATCATTTATCAAATTAAATACACAGCTTTTTTACATTTTTTTATTACTTTTTACATTATGACATATTCCAATCTTCATTATTGTGACTGATATATCTTTTTAAACTCCACAAAGAACCGGTAAAAAAAACAAATTCACAGTATTGTCAGCGCCGGCAAAATAGCCATTACTTTTGAATTATGCTAAAGCTATTTATAGCTCGCTTTTAATCGAGATATTATAATCATATCATAATTACTGTTTCACCGGCAAAATAAAAAAAAATATAATTGAAAATTATGACCATAAATGTATGTTTTACATTTACAAATTTGCCATATATATATTCCAGACCATTGAGTATTTGGACCGTACGAGTACGGTCCGGACCGTATATATACGTATACTCGTACGGTCCGACCATACGCGTGCGGTCGGACCGTATGAGTATACGCGTATGGTCCAGTACGAGCTGACCTAATGTTATTGGATCATATGGTTTACATTTAGACAACCATTATTACAATCTTTATTTTTAGTATTACAAATTGTTATTATTACAATTAGATGGACGTATTTTTTGCGTTGAAATGTGTGCTGTTCATGCATGTTCCCTTGCATTTACATTTTTGTTTCAAAAAATTGCTAAATAGTGTCCTCCCACATTATGTTTTCTTCCGATATCTTCAATTTCAGTGATCATATAATTCAATTAATGTATTACTGGTCGACATGTTAAGACATACAAGAAATTAACAGATTTAATTGGCGCGAATTTTTTAAATAGTTAAAATATAAAGTTTTTATTTCAATTACATTTGAACTTTTTTATATAAATTTGAGAGTTAAGTTATCTTGATCTGTTTATATATGCATTTGCAATTGCATTAAACTTGAACAACTTCTTTATATTAGTTCTACCGTATGAGTATTTTGAAAAAGTAAGCATACGGTCCAAAAACTCAGATACGGTCTGGAACATATATTATATAATACAGATTAATCGTTGACTATTTATCCAGTCGTTATAATAAAAATTAAAATATGTAATTAAAAAAAACATAACCTTAATTTAAAAACAGAAATATCAATATAAAAAAGAAGATGTGGTATGAATGCCAATGAGACAACTCTCCACAAGAGACCAAAATGACACAGAAATTAAAAACTACAAAGTTAATTTTTGTAAAAAAATCTTTTGTATTTATTCATACTAAATTTTTATCAGTTCTTTAGATTATGAGTTCAATGCACAAGACTTTATATTGTAAATACACTTGAGTTATTTTCAAAGTATGCCATCACTGTGTCTGTGATACCATATGGAGAGTAGGCTTATTTTACAAACTTTTGAAATCAGGTTTACCTAAAAAGCTTTTTAATATTTTTTCTGCAATGTATGAAAATACTACCACTAGAATTAAATTTTCAAATGGTCTTAGTACTGCATTCACTTCAGAGCGAGGTGTTAAACAAGGGGATGTTTTAAGCCCCACACTTTTTAATATTTTTATTGATGAAGTTGCAAAAGATTTATTCAATGGTAGCTGTGAACCAGTTAGAGTTGGTGATTTGTCTGTAAATTGTTTATTATATGCTGATGATAATTATTGTATTACTATCAGAAAGCAAAACTGGTTTGCAAGCCAGTCTCAATACTCTTAGTACATATTGCTCAAATTGGAAGCTACAGGTTAATGTTCAAAAATCAAAGGTTTTAGTATTTAACTCTAATGGTAAAACATATCTAAATGAGTTTTTCTATAATGATAATGTCATACAAACTGTCTCCAAATATTGCTACTTGGGGAATAATGTTAAAGTGTAATGGCAACTTTAACTTGGCTGTATCCTTACTAATGGAAAAAACTAGGAAAGCATGTTTTAAGATTAAGAAAACAATTGGATTGGATAATCCTTGTAAACTTTTAGAAAAATTATTTGATTCATTAGTAAGCCCCATATTGCTGTATTGTAGTGAGATTTGGGGTGTTTTTGATAATTCGGGAGACAATTCCATTTTGGAAAAATTCCATATGAAATTCATAAAAGAAATTCTAGGTGTTCATTGTAAAGCAATTAATGCTGCTTGTAGAGCTGAACTTTGCAGGCTACCGTTATGCTCAAAAATATCATTTTCTTGTATTAAGTTTTATGATCATATTTTAAGGTCTGAAAACACACTTATATCCAAAGTTTTTCTGGCAACTGAAAAAAATAACCCCTGGACAAAGAAACTTTATTCTATTTCAATCTAGGATTTTCAAACCTAGCTGGGGGAAACTTTTCTATTAAACAATATCTACCAAGTATTAAACAACGAGTGATTGATCAGTGCACACAGGATCAATCATCAAAAATTCATGATTCATCAAAACTAAAATTTTACCAACAATTTCATAATTCAAAGCAGCGTAGTTCTTATGTTGATGTTCTAAGTAATAGATTAGAAAGGTCATCTCTGTGTAAAATTAGATTGAGTGCACACAATCTTGCTATTGAAAAGGGGCGATATTTAGGTTTAGCCACTGACGAACGAGTTTGTAATGTATGTAAATCAGGTGAGGTAGAAGATGAAAATCACTTTTTACTGAAATGTGAAATTTTTTCAAACTATAGATTTAACTTTAAAAATAAGATATTAAATATACTTCCTACATGTTGTAGTGAAAATCAGCTAAATATTAATAGTTGTATTAATAGTAATTCTTTAAAAGTCCTGAAAGTGACTAATTCTTATATATATAAATGTCTGATGTATAGAAACGAGATTTTGGCTTCTTAATTATAACATATTTAAATACTAGTAACTGTATGCTGTATTCATTGTTGTAATGCACTGTAATATGGGCCTTTGCCAATTATTGTAATTGTGTTTGTGCCAATAAAATATTTGTATTTGTATTTGTATAAAGTTAACATGACATGGCAAATACATACCACTGATAGCTCGCTATCCTGACCTCAATTAGAATCAAATTAGCTACACGTGTGTAAGGTTTCTGCAGACGAAATTAGCAAAAGTTCTTTTTTAAAATAATTTATAAACTAAAGCAAGAGTACAACAAAATTTAATTTCTTATCTATCATGTCTCTCTTCTAAAATGGTTTTATGAATTACATCATGCACGTGTTGTAAAAACAGAATAGTGGTGCGATATGTATTAATTATCGGGTTTTCTACATGCTGATATCGTAAAAATATCAGCCCCGAGGCACAATGTGAACCTTTTTGACGAGCGGCTGATATTTTCCGACATATATACGAAGAAAACCCGCATTGTCACGATTGTGACGTTGCTGTCAGATAATTTCACCTCTCACATCATTTTGCACGTTGTGACGTCGCTGGTAGTGATAATGCTTGGAGCACAAAAATCATGCTTGAAAAACCAAATCCTGTATTTTGACATATATACCGGCCTCTCTAACTTTTGACAATCACTTTTCCATTGTGGCGTCAGATGTTTTGTTTTATGACGTCAGAACTTTACGGGAACATCATTCTGTTCCTTTATAATAGAAACTTTATAAAAAGTAA
This sequence comes from Mytilus edulis, assembly GCA_019925275.1. Taxonomy (NCBI): domain Eukaryota; kingdom Metazoa; phylum Mollusca; class Bivalvia; order Mytilida; family Mytilidae; genus Mytilus; species Mytilus edulis. The sequence continues at coordinate 96,511,810 of CM034360.1, read as the reverse complement.
GAAGAAAAAAACAACAGTTAAAGAATACAGATAAATGTACTTACGTTGGATCTTAGTGCAGTGGCTTGGTGAATGGCGTTTACTTTGAATATGACGTCATCACTTAAATAGCTTCACAACTAAAAGCCCTAACAACGGAACCAAAATCGGAAACGTTACGGTATTTCCGTATCTTTTTTAAACATGAATAAATTCGTACAGTACAGACTTCGTCCCCTTTCACAGGTAATGCCTGCCTCATATCAAATATTGTTCATTAGTTCTACCAATACAAACAAGACAAATTAAATCTAGTACATAATAAAAGAAGAAATTTTAGGGATGTCGACAATTACGTTGCTACAACGTTTTAATTACGTGATTTATTTGATCGATGTAAGGTACATATTGCAATTATTTTTTTATTATTTTTTTTTTATTATTACGATGTTTTATTGATGACAGAAACATGGTTCCTCTTTTATAATAGCGTAAAAATCAACTTAATACTTTATCGACCAAAAATATGACGACGTTGCTATAACGTCACAGATACGTGACAGATGCGTCGCAATATGACATTGCAACAACGTAATATAAACGTTATTAAAAACAATAATAACGTTGTCCTGACGTCGGTTCTACGTCGTATATGACGTGACGTAAAATTACATTCTCACAACGTTGCAACAACGTCGTACTAACGTAACGTCAGCCATGACCTTCCAGCGACCAATACATCACGTCGCAAGGACGTCATGTGTTTCCTGGACAACTTTTGTCCTTGGTTAAGCTATTTTATCCACTGGACAATTTTTGAACAACCGGGTTGTCCAGTGGACAAAAGTTATCCGGTGGATACAGACTTTATCCTGTGGATAACTTTATCCAGCCTTTTGAACAACCGGGCCCTGAATACCATATAAATAAGGCTATTAAAAACTAAAAATTGTGGTAACCTTACCTTACCTCTGTATATAAGTAAACCTCTTCGTATAGGAACTATACATTTGTATGTAGAAATTGTGATCTGCATTAATTTATGCACATGATACTCACACCAGTTATGAATTTGTTGTAATGCTCTATATATACAGGATAATCCTACTAACACACACTTAACGGTAACGGGTAGGCATTGTTTTATGAGTTAAGATGAGGATTCGGGGTGACAAGTATTTTCTGATGTGACATCTGATGGCTGAGTAATCTGTAAGTTGTGGGAAATCAAGTGGTGAGCTTATAGTCTACCAAAGTTTCTTGATTCATTAACTTCTCGTATTTCCAAACTCTCAACGGTTGATGTCTGTATACCATTGATGTTGTCCCTTAATTTCTAAAATAACTGACCTAATTGGTTTAATCACATGTTTCTCAGTGTGGAATTGCAACATAATAAGGAGACAGATGAAAACATGAACATTTGGAAACATCTCGTTTAGGGAAAAATTTCTCTTCCTATGTTGTTAAATAACTTCTCGACAGCATGAGAGTTGGGAAATGACCCTAATCCATCTACTTAGATATCGGCCCTTAACATCCATGGTAGACCAGTCAAACAAGGTATTATGTTCGTAGAAGGGTCTAAAAACAGCACAAACAACATATTCCAAAAGACCAAAAAAGTGAAAAAGTATATTTAAACAAAAAGCATTTGACTAACAGGTAGAACAACTGATGTTCTTTAACCCTGCTGACTGCCATTGGCGATTGCCAAATAAAATTGATCACAAGATGTAACAAAATGGATCTTAATATAAATTTAATACTAAACAGAAAACATGTTTTAACTTGTGGCCACGATGTTATGCCACAAACATACGGTGTCAATACTTTGTTAGTACACTAGATCCTGATTTCGACAATAAATGTCTCTTCAGTGATGTTAGGGATCGAAACGGTATTTGGAAGGCCATATAAAAAGTACCCTCATTTTTAGAAAAAGTACCCTCATTTTTAGATAAGACTCTTGAATTTTAAGAGTCAATATAGGATGAACAGATCATATAAACCGGAGGGAAAATATGATACAAGCCCAAACGAAAAATATACACGAGTCTAAATTGAAAAATACGTTCAAATCATGATTGCGTTGGATAAAAACCGAAATTATTATACGTGTGCATGTAAAACAAATTTCGTTGTAGAAGGGTCTACAAACAGCACAAACAACATATCCCAAAAGACCAAAAAAGTGAAAAAGTATATTCAAACAAAACGCATTTGACTAACAGGTCGAACAACTGATGTTCTTTAACCCTGCTGACTGCCATTGGCGATTGCCAAATAAAATTGATCACAAGATGTAACAAAATGGATCTTAATATAAATTTAATTCTAAACAGAAACAAATTTACTTAATATATATAGACCCCTCTACAACGAAATTTGTTTTACATGCACACGTATAAAAATTGCGGTACGCAGTCATAGGTTTGAACGTTGTTTTCAATTTAGATGTGTTTATATTTATTTCGTTTGGGCTTGTAATATATTTTCCCTCCGATTTATTTAATCCGTTTATCCTATTTCGACTCTTTAAAATTCAAGAGTTTTTCCTAAATTGAGGTAAATAATATGGCCTTTTGAATACTTTTTCGATCCCTAACATCACTGAAGAGACTTTAATTGTCGAAATCCCGATATGGTGTAAAAAACAAAGTTAGCACCTAATGTTTGTGCTTTACCGTCTTTGACGCAAGCTTATTGTTATCTGTTTGGTATTAAATTGATATAAAGATCTATTTTGTTACATCTTTGTGATCAATTTATTTGGCAATCGTTATTTACAGTCTGATTTAAGATATGTTTACTTATTTGGTGATCTTTGTTTGCTGATAAATGTTGCTGCTCTTGATCTCTCTCTGTGCAACAATTGTCATTTAAAATACCCATAAACATCGGTAAGAGTCGTTATTGATAGGACAAAAGTAACTGCTATATGGTTCGACTGATGATATTGTTCACACTGACTTAATTGCATATTTTTGGTATCGAATTATTTTTGTTATTTAAGTTTTTCTCTTTCTTTAAATGTGTCTTTATTCTAGGCATTAAAGTTGTTTATCATCTTAATAATGTGTAATAGTATTTTTATGTTTGTCTTTGTAAATTATTACTTTTACTGTGTAGTTAATTTTTTATTATATCCAATTGACGCGGTTTAATAATATAGGGTTATTGCATGAATATTCCCCAATATTCATGCAATAACCCTTTTATTGTATAGCAATATAATATTTGAAAGTAAAAATTGACTTAAACTAAGATTATGTCGTTGATGACGTCATGAATTTTTACGATTTATTGCACGCTAACTTTTGGTTACTTTCTGTGGGAAATGTTATATTACTATACAATAATATGCTTTGTCTAGTATATACCTTTTAATTTTTTGTTATTGACATATTTTTTTTTACATGTTTACGTCTCAAGTCTGTTTGTATTGTTCATACATCGTTGGCAATATAATGAAATTTTATCCGACTGTCATACAAGTGAGAGGTTTAGCTATCTGTAGTACCAGATTTAAATCATCATTTTCTGCAAAGAAAATGCCTTTACCAAATCAAGAATAAGACAGTTTGATGTGTTTGAGCTTTTGATTTTTTTCTCATTTGCTAACTACATGTACTAAGGACTTTCTGTTGAGAATTTTCCTCGGAGTTCCAGATTTTTGTAATTTTTTTACACTTTCAATATTATATATATAAATGCATAAAACTACCAGATGATCAGCTTTCTACAATTCTTTGATGATAATTATCAAATTAAAAAAAAGTAAAAAAACTTAAAACGTTTGTGATCAGGTTCAAACTCCTTATGAAAAATTAAAATAAGACCCGGGAAATTAAATACATTTCGGTCTTTTTTATATTAGTTAAATAGTTTTCAAGTTTATGGTTTTCAAATTGTTGGGTTTAAGTGTTCCTGTTGAATGTTGGTAATGTAAAATACAAAAACCCAATTCGAACGCACATCATTTATAAATAAGGTGTCATATTCGTTCTTAAAAACGGTCTTCTGTTAAAACATTAAACGTATAGTTATCATTACAGACAATAAACTTATTATAAGAAATAGTGTTTATTATTTTCTTATTTTATTTGTATAGTTTTTTTCTATGGATTAAATGTTTTGCCAAATCTCCAAATAATTTAGGAAATTGAATTGCAATACAGTAACCCACAAGATCAGACGACTGATCAAATCGGTCATTCCGACTAATTCAAAGACATCCCCTGTATATGTTAGAAGTTTATTATTATTGACAAAAATCCTCTTAGCAGAGTAATAACTAGTGAACTAATTCTGTTCGTGTGACATATTTGTAGATCTTGTCTCACTAATAATGATATTGTATAAAATCCCTCTTTTTAATGTTATATTTTAAATGACTCCTAGTTGTATTTCTTAAAAGCAAAATACATGAAATATGCAGAGATCGCTATTTATTACAATAACTCCTGCACTTCATAATTTTACAAAGTGCTTATCATCTATTTGACGGAACGCTCAAACCACAAGTGCAAAATAGACAAACACATAATTAAAGAACACTTACCTTATAAGGCGTCAAATTACTTACACATCTTGCTCAACATTTCCTCTTTATCTACAAAGGATGTTAACGGCAAAATTGTTTGTCCAATTTCTTTGAAAATTCTAAACTGAAAGATTTCAACCGGTTGATCCCTTCTTGTTTAGTTTGTTTCCAACTGCTAACGTTAAAGAGATAAGTCAAAGACGCCGTCTTTATTTTTGTTTTATTCAAAGTTACAGCGATAATTTTCCCTGCTCGAGTAACTTATGGACAAAATAGCCAATAGATTCAACAATACATGTATTGATTGTGGTCAAATATTGTCGTTATCCATTCAGCAGTTTCAGAGAAGAAAACAAATTTTGTGTGACAGATAGATGAAAACTGCCGACGATAGGCGCCATGTGATGGACATAGCTTGATATTTGATCAAGGTGAGCTGAAAGTCAAACCCAGAGCTATGACCGTTGTGGAACCGGATATATCGACTATATTAGCACTTCCTGTGATACATGCATCAACAAGCATAAAAATTCCTAAGCAATACAACAATTACTTGTTGTCAAAGTCAGAAATGAAACGAAATCGGTAATAATATCCGTTTACAATATTGGACATGTGGAACATTACGCAAAGCTTAAATTTTGTCTAGCATGTTGAGACAATGTGAAGTTGTGAAACAGTAGAATTTCCCTTTAAAAAAATGATTCGAGATACTGGGCATATCACTAGATGATTTTGAACAGAAATATAAGGAAAAACCGTGGAGAAAAAAACCAGAGACACAAATAAAAAAGAACAAAAATATCTTAGAAGGCCACCAATGGCAATGGATCTTCAACACATTGAGAACATCCCATAGAAGACGAACAATTAGGGCCAGTGGCTCATGATTTGGGACAAGATAAAAAATGCGGCGGGGTTAAATGTGTTTTGTGAGATCTCAACCTCCCCTTAATACCTCTAACCAGTTTAGATTAGACATACACACAGCAAAGTTACCTGTCTGTATGACTTGACAACATAATGATACATAGAAGAATAGATGTGGCTTGATTGCCAATAAGACAACTGTCTATAAATACCAAACGACAATATAATGAAAGGTTATGAGTAGACTATCGTTGTTCTTTACTGTTTCTTTGATGTTAGGAGAAGTATATAGTTTATGATTTTATTTATATAACTTTAAAAAAATAATTGATCGAGATTAAAAGAAGACTATGTTAAGACAAAAAAAAAGTTCCCCAGCACATTTTCATGAGCTTGTCCCAAGTCAGAATTTATCGTGTATCATATCGTAATGCTATTCGTTATTAATGCCAGATTTTTTATCATTTCTTTTAAAATTTACTTTCAACTTTAATTGACTAGACGATTTCAAACTTAACATATTGACATATCATATACACACACCTGTAGTGTGTCTTCTAAATGGTGTTTGTTTATTTTTGTCGTTGGGTTGTTGTCTCATTGGCATTTAGTTCATTACACTTTTTCATATAATATTATTTATCAAATCTGGTTAAGAAGTAGTCAAAATATATACCTTAATACACGCTACACTTCTACTTTTTATTGACTAAAACAGACATTGATATAACTCATCCATTTAAACACAAATTATTCACAATTATAGTAAATAATAAAGTAAAATCCCAAAGTGTTAACATAATACTAAAAACCTTTGAATAATGGACATGTAATGTCATATTTACAACTTTATAGCACTGCAACGGACCTTTTTAATTCAACTTGCTAAACTGGAATCAGGTCAAAACTCTTAATACTTGTCTTTTGAAATGGTAAATTTAACCTACACGGGAACAACATCTGCAAACCTGTTTTGGAATGAATACGTGGGCAATCTTTGTATATGATAAAACGTTTTAGAATTGTCACTAAGACAACAATCCTGTTTAAGAAAAGTCAGCTAGCAGAAAATATGGAAGTCATGATACTTACAAGACAGAGTACCAGATACACGGGCAGTGCTATATAATTCTGTCTCATTAAAGCCTTATTTAAGAATTCACAAAGTTATAAATTGGTTCCTCACTTTATAATCACATAAGCTAAATTTTCAATTCAATAAAAATTCTTAAAAATCAAAGTACAAGTCAAGTTTCCGGTATGTGTTAGCAAAAGTAACACAATCTTATTTCTCATCATCATATACATGTTAATCAATGAAAAGGTGGTCTTTCTTCTTAAAATCACTAGTACATGCATAAGGATGTGTCTAGTTCAAAGTATGGAAAATGTCCTTGATGCTTCATTGCTTTCTTGGAGCCCGATTTGTTTCTGGACGTTTTGAATAAACTGTTTTCTGAAAATGAATAATAAATATTTTATTCTACTAATTATATTTTAACTTGCATGATACGAGTGTTTTATTTATAGCACCAAAGAGAATAATTGGAAAACTGGTAATTATCTACGTGGGTCAGATTGGAGAAAGGAGGGTCTTAACTTCTGTAACTGTTTTTTGGGCCAACTTTTCGATTTTACACTTTATGTCCTATTCTTTACTACCCTATTTTTCTCTTTTCTTCATCGAACAGTACATGTATGTACTACTATTCGTCTTTTCTTTCTCATTTTGTACTTTTTGGGTTGTTTCATAGACAATTATCCTATTTCTCTCATAAATTCTAGAATCATGGGGTTGATGCGAAACAACATCCAACATGCTACCATTATAAAAAAGTGCATTTATATTATTTAAGTAGTGATTTTATTACATATCAATTTTCGCAATTGCGAGACTTAGATTATTCATTTTTGCCAGATGTCAAAGCTCGAAAAGAAATAGGTTATTAATTCATAATGCTTACCTTTTTAAAAAGTTGAAGACAATATTTGAATTTTTAATATTCTACTTGTAACTTTATACTTACAGCAAAACATATTAATCAATGTACAATTTTCACTTGATTTTAAACAATAAAGAGCAGGTCAATAAACTTTAAAATCACTAAACAATTAATGAATATTTACCATTCTTCTTAAATATTCATCAGTTTTGTAAGTTGCAGGTGAACATCAATTTGTCAATAATCACGTCTGGTATTCCTAGTTTGATAGTAAAACGAGAATTTAGCTATTTATATGCATGTATATCCAAGACTAATTAACCGATCCTAATCAAATTAAGGTAATTGTTGATATCTAAAAATATTTTTTTTTCAATAGCCAGTACCGGTAGTCTTTTCACAAACTCTGACTTAGCTGTTAATTTCTGTGTCATTTTGTAGTTTATTTCTGTGTCATTGTGGAGTTATCTCACTGGCAATCATACCACACCTTCTTGTTCATATATATGCTGTTCGTTTGACAGTCTATTCTAAAGGCGTATTTAATTCGTTTGGTACATTTATGTATAATGTGTTTAAGGATGTACATTTGAGCCAATTTGTGCTTCTAAATACAGTTCTGTATATTAAACATGTAAACTATGAATGCACAATTTATAAGCATTTGTAAAGTAGCATCTGCTATGCAACAACCCACATGTTTGATAGTAAAATGAAAATTGGAGCTATTTATATGTGTGGTTATCAAATTACTTGTGAACCGGTTTTTATCAAATTTAACTGTGAATACTCCAAATTCAAATTGATTTTTTTTCAAAAGCCACTAGCCTGTTCACAAATTTTGCCTTTGATACGGAACTGAAAAGGAAACATGTTGTTTATTTCTGTGTCATTTTACTCTACATTTCTGTGTCATTTGTTCTCTTTTTTTTAAATTGTCTTATTGGCAATCATATCACATTTTCTTTTTCATATTTTTGCTTTTCGTGTGACAGTCTTTTGTAATGGCTTGTTTAATTTGTTTGGCACATTTATCTATAATGATTTTAAAAAAGACTTAATGTTATGTACCTCTGAGCTCTTCTTTCAAATTAGGTCCAATCTCTACCTCACTTTAATGTGTGGTTCTAATACGCTCTTACGTACACCTGTAATTTAAACATGTAAACAATGTATTCAAAATTTATAAGCATATGTAAAGGTAGCATTATCCATGCAGCAACTCGCAAAGTGAATAGGTATTCATGGTTTGATAGTAAAAGGAAATTTGGAGCTATTTAAATGTGTGTATATCGAATTACTTATTTACAGATTCCTTTAAAATTAAGTTAATTGTTGATAATAAAAATCAATATCCACTAGTTTGGTGCGGAACTGAAAAGGAAATAGGCTATTAATTTCTGTGTCACTTGGTCTCTTGTAGAGAGTTGTCTCATTGGCAATTATACAACATCTTCTTTTTCATATTTTTGATGTTCGTTTTACAGCCCATTATACTAGCTTATTTTATATTTTTGGTAAATTTATCTGTAATGAGTTAAGGAATGTACCTCTGAGCTCTTCTATAAAATTAGGTCCAATCTGTACTTCACTTTAATTTGTGTTCTCACTACACTCCTACATACACCTGTATATTAAACATTGTATGCAAAATTTATAAGCATATATCTGAAGTAGCATTTTCTCTGCAACGACTCATAAATTAAATAGGCCTATAGCTATCTTAAACACTAAACGATAGCTTTATTAGAATATGAGTAGATGCCGTAAGTTTTATCTAATGATTCATTTAACATTTTGCAAACCAGGAACTTTTTAAGTTTGTCTTCTGTAACATGTGTAACGGGTGTCGCTTATTGTTGTTTGCTATATGGATACCTTCAATATATGTGGACAGTGAATTCAGAAATTATTGCAAACATTTATTATTGCAATATCGTCATGACCCACTTATATCAAGATTGATTATTGTGATTTCAGAAAAAGCTGCATAAAGAAATATCTATCAGGTATTATAATGCGAGTTCTTATTCGTGCAATAATACAAACCTTATCGTATTATTCGCATTAATAAAAATATCGCATGTTATTAGTTTCTGATTTTTTTTACATCCATGTCATTGTGTTTTAGTTGATAGTTGTCATATTAGCAATCTTACCACATCACAATATCTTTGTTACTAGAAAATGAGAGTTTAAAACTCGAGATGTCCTTAGCATTAAGTAAGGTCATTGAGTCATCATGGTATTAATTTGATGATAGACTGTTGAGCTATAAAGATATCATTCTTAATTGTAGTATTCAATTTTCAACATTGCATTGGTTTGTGCATATGACATGTAGGTTTACCTCGATTTTATAATTGTATAAACTATTAAAAATATTTTTTTTTGAAAGCCAGTGATTTACAAGCAGTAATCTGTACTTAATAATTAAACAATTACTAGTATACAGGCTGGGGATACCTCGCTGAGTATTAAGTATTTATCTCAAATCTATAAAAGTGTGAATTTTAATCAAAGATAAATATCATCGTGTTTTCTTTTATATTTATAAGGCATGCTAGGACGGAGTATTGCCTTTGATTGTTTTTGACAAATAATAATAAACCCTTTTTTTTCTGCAACAAGATATCCCTCCTCACAGCAATTAATTGGTAGGTATTGTTTGTAGATTTTACTGGTGTAGTCATGTTTTACTCTTTCTTACATGTATAATAGGTAAATAAAAATTTAACGTTTCTTACCAGAGCTAGCTGAATCTTTCAAGGTCAACTTCTGCCGTATCTCTTTGCTTATATTAACTGTTATGCCCTTCCATGTTTGATGATGTAGAGCAATTCAAGAATAAAAGACTCATTTCTTTTCAAATGTACATTAAGTTCCTTCTTTCATTTGCCAGACATGTATATGATCTTTTCAAAGTTTGATAGGCATGCAACCAAGGATTTGATGAAACCTAGAATCTTTTTTGGAAAATCTAAGACGATTTTATGTGACTCTGATACACTTTTCTACTGATTGAGGATCTGTTTCATATTACCGCTCAAAAGAATGCAACTTAGTTCGAGCAAAAGTTCATGTAGCAATATTTACTATAAAGTAACAGTTCATGCATTAACAATATTTAAAACAGTCATAATAAGAACAGCTATGAACCTCAAACATAAATTATGTAAAATATTCAAAATATTTACAAACAAGCAAGCATAAAAGAACTTTCAACAAAAAATTTCAAACAGTTCAATGCAAGTTCAATATCATACACTTTAAGCATACATTTAACAAATGTTTAACTATTATAGAAATACGGTTTTATATAATTAACATAAATACATTACTACATAAGCTCCACAATATCAGAAACCCTTCATCACTAATCACATGATACACTTCAACTAATATAACCAATCGAATCTAGATTGTTGGATTCACGGTGGGGTTAGGGTGGAGGTTATGGTACAGGGTAAACAGACCCCATTTGACTGGAAAATATATAATTTTCAACATAATATCGCCGTAAGCAACTTTTGATTATTGTTCTCTTTTCTTTATCAATTTTGTCCATCATTCTCAATTCTTTTTTTGTACATATTTTTTCTTTAATTTTTGCCCTTTTTGCTGCACCTATGTACATAAAGTATACACTAAAACAACAAAGTTTGAAAATTATGCAACTGATAGTGAATTAATACTTCAAATGTTTTCCTTTCATAGTTGCATTGAAGACAAAGGACTGGAATACTTGATTATAATTTAACAAATCAGATCATATTGAGTACATGTTATCAATTTATTGATACACTCAATTAAAAAAACTCAGTAAAATGACATCTGTCATTTTTTCCAAAACAATATACAGAACAAAATAAATACTAGTATTCAACGATGTAAAAAGCAAGAGAAATAAATACATTTGAGCTGAAATACACTTTCTGGCCGATACATTAGACAGTTTGCAAAAATATCGTTGCTGCAAACATTGATTTTTGTTTATTTAATTTTCATAAAATGTAAACTATTAATATCTATATACAAAATATGGACAACTTTATATTTGCATAATGGAGATTAACAGAAGTATATTGACACGAATCTATTTGAATAAATTTGTACACTTTGTTTGCAAAAAGATGAAAACAATAAACGTAAGATTTTAAAGATCACTGCCCTAATCTAGTCGTCGCATTTAATTAAATCTTAAAAAAAAAAAAAAAAAAATAGATCGAAAAATACTTTCTGATTTAAAGCATACAAAGAAAATCAAAATTAATAAAAAAGAGCAGAACAGTAAATAAAAAAAACTCATTATAGAATTAAAAGCGAATGATGGATATACATATATATATATATATATATATATATATATATATATATATATATATATATATATATATATATATATATATATATATATATATATATAGCTATTTTACTTAACTAATATGTTGAAGTTAAAGCTTGCGAACACTTAATTTAACTCTAACGCATTTACAATAGATATCAAAGATAACCTTCGTATAAGACATGACGTTGTAACACGATAGTTTTGTGAGGTTGTAGCTTATACTTTAGCATTAAAACAATATTTCAAACGAAAATGAATGAATAAATATATAAGTGTAGAAGTTTAAATTTTTCAGACTTAAAATCAAGGAGATACATAATGATAGATACATATTTGATAGACATTCATTTATATAGTTATGATCCCTTTTAATCTCAGAATTCAAGGGGCCAAATATTACCTTAGTTATCACCGCCTTTCCTATCTTATTAAATGTACATGCATAATAAATACATCATGTCAATACTTCAAATACATTCAAAAAGATGATATTGTATTGTTTTATCTAATATGCTGTTATATCATATTTATTTCGTGAATGGTATACCCTTATGATAAAAAAAATTCCATTTTAAGAAAAAAATCAGTTGCCGTAAAAAATATCAAGCATTAAGCAATGAAAATAACTGTCACTCTACGGAATGTACAGCAAAAAATCCAAAAAGTGGTTTCATTGCGTTCTATTTTAGGATGAAAAAATTAACTATCGTATACAATCCCCAAAACAAAAAACGATGAAAACAAAGTTGACAAATACACATTAGTAACGTTGTTTGTAAGCAAAACTCAACAAAGATACCAGGCTTATAATTAATTCACTAGACCACATTAAGTCTACACATGACGCACAAGTGCCACTCGAATCTTACCAGTTATAAGGTCAAAACAGATTTGAATTTATAGAACATTGAAAACTGAAACTTTTACAAGGCTATGCTAAATATAGCTTTAATAATAGTCTATTTATCCATGTGTTAGAAACACCTTCATGTTTCGGATATTTTTACAGACATTTTATAAAGAGAAAAAAAAAAGGTCGAAGCAATGACATTTCACGTTTAGGTGCTGACTATTGAAATGCGGATGACCTTGAAAGACAAAATAAAATATGCTGAATAATAATTGTACACTACATCTAAATTGAAAAAAGCAAAAGATTTTACTCGCAGGGTTATACAATAACAAACACTTAAATAAAACTAAAATATCTTTGTAAATGTTTTCTTTATTCGGAACATTTACTTATGCTTTTACTGTTATGGCTCTAATGGTGTCCGGCCATTTAATACGTTTTGTAAAGCAGGAAGCCAGGTCTGTCTTATTTTTCAAACCTTGCTGCTTTATTACTTCAATAACTATATCAACTGCAGGAGTGGGAACTCCAGCGATTTTGGCAAGGTTTTTGAATACAGTCGACCCTCGTTATCTCGAAGTCAGTCGGACCAGAAAAATATTTCGAGATACACATAGTTCGACTCAAACGAAAACCGGAAGTTTGACAAACCAAGGGACACAACTCTTGCTTAACATGGTTAAGCTAAAATAAATCCGTGTGAATTGTGAAAGGGGATCGATATTCTGGAATCAGATCGATGTATTTAAATGTCATGCTCTTTCATTATTATAATAAAATTATTTTTACTTATTCTATTGTTTCAGTTACAATTTTTTCCCATGGCATTTTTACGAGAGAGTTATTTCCAATCGTTAGTTTCGTTATTCAGGTCGGTTATAGTTGACAAAATTATTTATTCTCGGATACATGAGATATTAGAAAATTTAGATTTCTCTTCATTTTGTTTAATCTCACTCTTTCTTTTCAAAAGAATATATAACAAGATTAAAGACGCCACTTGAGTAGTTTTTGAGTGATTATTTACGGAAGTCATAATCCCCACTTTATACACACCCAAGCTCATTAGTATAAATCACAATTAATTGTTTTGTAAACATTGTAAATACTTTTTTATGAATAATAACAATGTATCACTAATTATTTATATAATTTCTCAGGTAAACACTCGTGGAAATAGCATGTCATAAATCAATACAGTGGTCATGGACCGGAAATTTAATTACACGTGTATTGTCAGATTAACTCTTTGGTCCATTTAAATCCCGGAGGTCATGTTTTGGCATATGTGTATTAGTTCGAGATAGATAATGAATTTTGAAAGCTTTTGTTAACCTTGGGACCGTAAATTTAGTTCGACTCAACCGAAATTTCGACTCATCCAATTTCGACTCATCAGGAGTCGAATTACATACATTTATATGGAACAAAGTTCGGGACCACGTGAAAACTTCGACTCATCCGAAATTTCGAGTCAACCGAGTTCGAGACAACGAGAGTTAACTGTATTTGTTTAGGACTTTCTCCATTCTTTACGGCATTAACGAGAGTTACCAAAATTCTTTTGTCGATTTCAAGTTTAACTGCTAAGAGCCCAACAAGAGTTGAAATATTTTTATCTTTCACTAGGTCTATAAAACAGTCAATATATATTTTCGGGATGTCCAATTGACTTGAAAAGTAACGCAGCAGAGAAAAGACCCTATCCAGCCAGTCAGGAGTTTGCATGATCGCAAAGCACATGTCAAATATTTCTCGTTTTGGTTTATCCAAACAAAGTTTACTCATGTCTTTTAGGATAGATATTATAAGTTTTATATCACAGTTCTGTATCTTTCCGTCGGCTAAGCTATATAAGAAGCCAATGGTTTCCGTTGAAAAGTCATAGTGGTGAGAAATGCAAATATGAATCTTCTTCATTCCTTCCAGTAGAGTTGTCTCATTAAAGAGAGATTTCAAAATAGACGAAATTAACTTTTTATCGATTTTACTGTGTTCACTGATCCATCGACACAACAAATTTATTTCACCTTTGAACACATAAACCTGGACAGCCTGTAGAATGTCTTGTGACATGCCTGCCTTCATTGTCAAAATGTCAATGAGAATATAACTTAAATCAGATAATTTGAATGGATATCTCATACCAACCAATCTTTCAATGATATCGGAAGGAATTCCTAGTTCGTCGGAAATCATTGGAATGTACAGCTTTAATTTATCTAATATTACATTATTGTCAGTTTGCTTCGTTGGTTTCTGTGTTAGGGATTTAATGGTCTCCAGTGATTCGATTAGTTCTGGTTTAGCTTCAACTGATTTAGCTACTTGTAGAAAAATCTCTAATATAAGAGATGGGGTAGACCTTTTAGGTTTTTGTCCGGTCAATACTTTTTTCAAGTCAATACTGACATCTGACTGTATGCCAAAGAACTCTCCAATACCACTCACAACTTCAGTCAGCACTGCTTTCAAATTCTTTTCACATTTAAATATTTTGAGTATAATTGGCATTATGCGTTCATCGATACCTAAATTCTTGCATCCCCATTGGACTATTTTTATCATCATTTTTTCAGTTTCATTTTTCAACAGATCTGTTACTATGTATAAAAATTCTTTCGAAATTCCTAATCTTCGTTCAAACAATTGCAAAAAAGTGTCAAACTGTTCCTGACTAATAAATATTTTCAACGTATCTTGTATAATTGCAACTATAAGTTCTTTTGTATCATATGTTGGTGTTTTCCCGTTCAACAGACTCTGAAAACATTCAATAGTTTTTTCTGATATGTTGTAGTATTTGGCAATGCAAATAGGAATCTTCTTTAGCCACGTGGTTTGACTTTGTTCATTTTGAATGGTTTGTAATATTGTAAGTAGCAGCTTTGAGTCAATGTTTATCCATGTTCCTAAGCATTCAGATATAGGTTCACAGTCGCCTTCAAATACAATAGACTTTATTGACCTTGGCAATTCCAACGGTATTCCGATCTTTGCACTGACGATTTCCGCCACAGCAAGAAAAAGTTCACATGGATCAAACGGGTCTTCTAAATCAACAAGTGTAACAAGAATGTCAGGTGGAATGCCAAATCCATTGGCAAGTGCTGGGATGTACGGTTTTAAAATCGCAAACAGCATATGAACAAACAACTTTCCAATATCTTTTACTGAAATGTTTCCCTCTAGAATCGAATACAAAAGGTGTTGCTGATTCTTGGACAGTCCAATCATTTGACCAATGCTACTAATTACGGGAACTATGCTGGTATAGTCTAGTTTGCGTTTTACAATGCAATTTAAGACAAACGTTACAAGCTCACCTGTTGTACCTGTTGCTTGTGTAATCCATGAAGTTAACAAAGTACAATCTTTCTTCTGATCTAATTCAATGACACCACGCACAAATCCTTCGGGGAGTCCAAAGTCAATCGCAATTGACATAAAACACTGACAGATCATGTCTTCAGGAGCATCAGCTTGCAGTAAATTCCATAAAAGTTTAGAGACTTGATCATCAGCACCAATTGCTTTACATTCTATGAAAACAGTCGATCTTTTATCCGTATCCTCAATTTGGTTAAAGATGTAACGTATTTCTTTTAGTTTTTGTTCTGGCGGTTTCGCGTTCATTATGAGTTCTAAATCTGATATGATAGCTGGATGAAGATCGTGCTTTTTGGAGTAAGTAATAAAGATGACATTGAAAATACTTATAATACTACAGTCATTCATAAGAGTTGTGCCAAGCTCATTGAGAACAGACTGATTTACATCAGATTTTTTCGACAGCCATGCGATGAGTACATCAACATTCCCTTCTTTTGCAAAATCTTTGATTGCATTAATGGTGTCTCCTTCGACTCTGACATGTTGCAATAGAAATAATAGAAATGGGATACCTGCCGTTGGAATCTCTCCGTTTAGTATTTGTTTTCCAAGATTTATGGCATTTGTTATTTGTCCTGCTGACTCCGATGCTAAAGGTAACAGCTTTTCAAAAAACTGTGTGACAGGATTTTCCTGTGAAATTACAGATGACTTACTTATCTGAATGCAGATTTGTAAGACAAATGTCTGCATTCCACATTCTGGCATATTGCCGTCAATGATATGTTTTATTTCTCTGGCCATATCCGATGAGAGCCCAATATGTGTTGATAGAGAAGTTACAAAAGATATAACTGCAGATTTCAGATTGCAACAGTCATTTAACGACAACTCTATAGTTGCTGTTAGATTGGTATCTAGACCAATAGCGTTGCACAACATATTTACTAAGGTTGTATTCGTTTTGCCTTGCAGCATGTCTTTCAAAACCTCTAGAATACTTTTCGAAATACCGACTTTTTGTCCAATTGCATGTAAACAAAACATGGCCTTTTCCAAATTGTTTGGTTTGATTAGAATAGTGGTGAAAAAGTCAATTATTTCTTCTGAAATATGCATTGCATTCAGAACTTCCTTGATTATTTTTTGTCCCTCTTGACTCTTGACAAAAGCTTCTACTATTGTCCACTGATTTTGTTGTAGCCTTTTATTGTCACATGATGATATTATAATGGTTATAAATTGGAAAAGTTCTTCGGACAAACCAAAATATCCTCCAGTATGCTTAACTATTGTCAATATGTCATCTCTTTTAATCGTCTTACCACGAACAATTCCTATTATAGTCACAACAAGTTTTTGATCAATGTTTGCAGCACCGCAAATCCATGAAATGAGATTCTCTGGATTGCCATCTACCAGCAAAGATTGTAACACAGCAGAAAAATGACCTGGAATCTTTAATCTATCGAGATTTGCTTTAAGGAACTCAAATACTTTATCCTGTGTTATTCCTCCTTCAACAATACATACTAAACTGTTTATTATGTCTTGTGGTATACCTAATTTAGTAGCAAGAATGTTGCTTATTTCCTGTATTGCCTCTTTTCCTACAGCTTTCACCAGATCTTTTCCAATTCTCGTTATGTGTTGTGATATTTTCCCTTCGAATTCGGCAGAAAATGAAAACGACAGTGAATGATCCACTTGTCTGCGTTTGCTTAGGTCAGTTATAACTTGTTCGGCTACGGATGAATCTACTTTGCCGGATTTAGATGCTATGCATGAATGATATTGTCCCTTTGCAAATTTTATGTTACCATCGAGTTTCTTTTTTCCTTTTAACATTTTATTCGGTTTACTGAGTCTGAATCCAAGATTAATTTCATATGCTTTCTCGTGGACACTGTGACTTACTATATTTTGTGCAAATTTGTGAACATCTCCATCAAAAACGATTGAGGCACCTTTTGTTTCTAAAGTTCCAACACTCAATCCCTTACTTCCTCCATCGACATCAATCGATGTTGGCTGATTGATCTTCTCATCACCATCGAGGCCAATATCAATTCCTCCTCCACATAGCGACCGTGTCACAAGGTCTATATCAGCTGTGACACCAAGCTTTACTCTTGACATTCTATCAGAACGAGATTTGATATCCAGGTTATCCACTTGACCTGTCAAGCCACCACTATCTATATTAGAGGTATCAATTGTGACATGTTTTATATTGTCCAAATGCAGTGTCCCACCAACATGTAGTTTCTGCATCTGTTGTGTTGTTTGCTCGCCTCTTTCATAGCTTGCACTCACTGTTGCTATATTTGATTCAACTCCAAAACCTATGTTGACACGTTTATCATGGGCCTCAAGTGAAGCTCCTTCTATCCTCAAATCATCAGTCCTTACATTCATATTACCTTTCACATCTATATTCGATGAATTAAGTACACTTACTTTCTTAGCTCTCACATTATAATCGCCGCCTATATTAGTCGAATCAGTGCTTGTTGTTTGATTACTTCCATGTTCATAAATTGCTTCAATTCCAAAATTTCCCTTTTTATCTTTTGTAGATTTCTGTGTATAAACTTTGATCTCCATTTCATTAGTCTCATGATTTAAAAGACGACGTGAATGCGTTATTTCTCCCATTTCTGCACTTTCTGAAACATTACCAGCTGAATTGAGATTGCTTCCATGCCATTGAATGTTCGATGTTTCTGATACTATTGAGGTTCTTGCTTCAGCAGACGAATCTTCCAGTGATGTCCCTTGTGATTGTTGCGAACTTTCATCCTTTTGATAGTATTTTATTCCAACAAATGATGAAGTTACTTTCGTTTTTGTCGTGGTTTGAAGGTCAAGCATTGATATTCCTCCAGTGGCACGAATGTCGTTTCCCAATTCTGATTTTATATTACCGGCTACACTTGTAAAGCTTCCACCGGCTTTGAACACATTCGACCTACCAGCTATGGTAGACTTTTCCACATGTGTCGTGGTAGTTTCTGTGGTTCTTTTACGAAGTCCAATACATGCTTTTTTTGTTTTTCTTTTTGTAGTTTCGTATTTGTTCGCCGTAATCGATATGTTGTTTCCAGCTTTAAAAGTATTTTTCCCTTGGCTACTGATTTCCGATGCATGGATTTTGATATTTCGTTCTGCTTCAAAGTCTATTGCGGGCTGTTCTTTGTTTGTTCTTCCAGCACTCAATTTACTCTTTTTGCAAGGTCCTCCGTTTGCGTCTGATGAAATAATTATGTCATGATGAGCTTTTATTTTCATTCCACTACCGGCGTCTAATTCACTAGCAGACAAGGAAACTGAATCCTTCTCTGACTCCAAATTGATATTTTGTCCAGCACTTACAGAAGATCTTTCACACAACCGAAGTTTTCCTCTCGATGTCAGTCGAACGTTTTCTTTTGCTTTGATTTTAACATTTTTGTCAATTTTCAAGATTCCTTTGGTTGCTACTAATTCAAGATTCTTTGCATCCATTCCCTTTCTTACATCAATTTTTGCTGCTTTTATTGACAAACTAAATTGAGATTTTTGTTGAGTTGCAATGATGACGTTCTGATCTTCAACAATTTATCCCAAATGATCAGCTATTTTCAAGTCTTTGTAAACATCTGACCTATTTAGTAATTTGTTTATATCTTCCAGTGCACGTGTAGTGAGATTTAAACATCCAAACTCATGATTTGCCTTTTTATTGATACCTGTTAAAGAAATATCCCCATGCTTAGCTTCTATGTTTGCCTTATTTGCCTTGATCTTTTCATTTAGTGCGATGTTGCCACATTTTGATACTGCATTCATTTTTTCTGCTTGTATTTCGCCAAAATCCGTGTTACCTTTGCTTGTAGTATTTAGTTCTGTCACTTTTATATTTTTAGCGTCAATTGTATTTCCACTTTCCAAAGTGGCTTTTTCTTTTGTAGAAACATTATCTAATGTGATGTTTTCACTTGCCTTTAAATCAAGTTGTTTAGATTTTACATTATCTGCAGCTATTCTTTTAGATGTCACGGACATATCTTGTTGAATATTTGCTGTGTTAATTTGTACTTTTTGTTTTGCTTTTACATGAAGCGTCTTTGCATCGATGTTTTGTATTGTTGCAATATTTCCGTGAACAACTGCTTGTCCTTCAGTTTTGACTGACTGCAGATTTGCTTCCTGGCTCACATCAACATGTAAATGTTTTGATTCCAGGTTTTTAACTTCAGCACTGTCACCTGTTAATCTAATACTTCCTGTTATTGCTTTCATAATCCGACCTTGCCCACCAAGTTGTTTGATTTTACTTGCGGATATGATTATATCCCCACATGCTTCAATATAGCCGTCATTTTTCCAGAGTCCTGCTCTTCCCTGGAATTTTAATGATGCAAAGAATAAGTATCCATCCGAACGAAAATCTGTATGTTTGCCCTCATTTATAAAAGAATCAATTCGTATACCTTGCTCAAGATCGTTTTGTGGAAACTCCAAGCTTTTGCTGAACGAGTTTGGTCCAAATATCTTATTTATAAGATTTTTTGCTACTTTTTTGCCTCTTTTTTTAATTTTTTTATATTTGATCCTTACAAAGTCAACATTGAGTTCCAAGGGAATTATTTTGGAATAGAAACTGTGTGCGTTATCTAAAGATGTGATCATTTCATTCATGTCAAACTGTCCTAAACCCCCCTTCGAAATTTTTTCGCATATTTTTACAACGTCTTCACACAGATGTGATGAAACACTCAGATTACATATAACTTGTTGTATTTTGATTGTTTGTTCTGTCAATTTGTGAATATCCTCTGGCGTATTGGCCATCGAAATCTTTGATAAAGAAGAATCAACTACCGACTTCCATCTTTCTAGGTCACCTGCTTGAGGAATTGTTGACATTTTCGCTGAGAATTGAAAGTTTAGAACGGATTTGATACTAATTGATTCCGAATGAAGAAATGAACCAACAATAATACAAAGAAGACCTTCAATAACAAGAATCTTCTGATTTTCTCCTCCAATCTGGGAAATGTGTTCCACTATTGTTTTTTCAAAATTCTTTGGACAGTTTAAACAAATGGGGGCCACTATTCCAATTTTTGTACAACGAACCTGTCCATTATTGACAAAAGAACAGTCTGCTTCAATTTTTATCTCTCCTTCACTTTTGATGTCACCCATAATCAACATATTACTAGCATCAAAGTGCATTTTTGCTTCGCCGTCTATGCTATTTAAATAATGAATTTGGCCTTTCATTTCTACTGTTGTCGCTGTTATTTTCAAAGAAAGTTCGCTCTTTTCTTGATGGTTATTGTCAATCTTGCCTTCTGTATCTATTAAAATAGATGATTCAGCCAGTATCTTTATCCCTGGTGTATTTTCTATTCGCCCCTTTAAATCTATTGACGTTGCTTGTATCTCCAACTTCTTAACATTTGCTACTTTACTGTTGGAATCAACACACAATGACTGTGCAGCAAATAAGTCTGCTGTCTGGATATCCGAAATCCTTAAATTTCTGAAAGAAACACAGTGTCCTTCGATTTCTACCACTGATTGGTATGTGCTCCTTGTATCTGCTTTTGGACCACATATAATACCACTAAGCTCAACACTCCCATGAATTGTTGTATCTTCTTCTCTGGCATTACCTATGTATAACTTCCCTTTTACTAATTCTATTTTACAAGTGTCATCCATTCTGATGAGCTCAGAAGCGATCAGATTGCACTCTCCGAGGGAAAACAAACAATCTGATTTTTCTAAGAGTGAAATGCTTTTTTTACAGTCTACCAAACAGTCACCCTGTATACGGCATTCAAATCGTCCATTAATACCAACTGTACTCACATCTTCTAAAACCACATGGTCGTTGGAATTCTCTGATATGATTATAACTTGTCCTCTCCTCGAAATATAGAATGATTCTACTACAAAGTGAGCAGGTCCCATTACATGAAGCTGACCATTTACTGTAAGTCTATCACTCTTGTTCATTTTCGAATTCGGTTCACAAGAAAAATCATTACACCGAAGAACTGCTCGGTCATTTATGTCAATTATTCTCCCACGACTCAAATATAGATGACCACTTGTATTAACCATACCGTAAAAATGAATGGATCCGTCACTAGCAGCTGCAATTTGTAAGTGAGGAACATCTATCTCTCCTTTTATAATGACATCACCGAAAGTGCTAATAATTCTAGCCTTTATTTGATCATCTTTGAAAGAAGAAATGTTTCCATCTATTTCAACATTCATTTCAGAGAGAAGATTGCATTCGTTTTTATCGGTTGTTGTGGGTTCATAAAGAAAATACTTTTGATCAATTTGTTCTTTAGCAAACACTTTGATAATTGAATCTTTGTCAATAGATATACTTCTTGCGCGTACTTGAGAGTAAAAAGAAATTTCAATATTTCCTTGGAAAAATAACAAACTATCAAGGTTTAAAATCTGTTCATAGCATATCAGTTTACTTGAGTCACCTGTTCTAATAAAAAACGTAACATTTGGACATCTTGTCTGTGCCTTAAGGATTCTTGACACGAAGGTGCAGTCTTCCTCTAACCACAAATAAAGATCTCGCGATACAGTTGTAGTTTCGCTATGGCTGTCCATAGTAATTATTTGATTACCTAACATTTGTTCACCTTCAAAGGCTCTTTCTAAATGGAATATACTAGTGGTTACATTCCTGTGCATTTTGCAGCCATCCATACACAATACTGATACGTTTGCTGATGTTTGTCTGCCTTCAATGTCCATTTTCAAAACTACAGAACCTTTGGTGCATTTTAATTTTATGCCATTTCCAGGTATTACAAACCTGTCAGAATCATTCGACATACCACCACTACAGCGAAAATGAAATTCCTTAGAGAAAGGCGATGAAAATTGTATTTCTAGTAGAGATTTAACGATTCCATCTATTGATACCTTCTCTTTAGAGCCCCAGCATAGTTCTACTGTCGATTTACAGCTTTCGATGATACCTGTATTTGATATGTCAGCTGCCCAAATGTTGTTAATTTCATTTGAAATCAATATGCCATTATTAACCATATCTGCTTTTGTACTAATTGAAAGAGGTCCATTCGTGCATTCTAGCCTTGCGTCTTTGTTGTTTGTTATATTTTCAACTACATTGATGTCCAGAACATCTGTTACTGAAATGGTTGAAAAGTTTGATAACGTATTGTCACAATAAAGGTATAAAGAATCAATGTTTACGCACTTGCCATGGTTGACAAATTTCGAGAATTTGCCACTAACAGCATGTTTGTGATTTATTGGTCCAGAATCATTAACCTCTAAATCTCCATGATGCTGCCATGTTGAAATAATCAATGATGGAATTGTTCGCTCATTGTCAGAAAAAAGTTTTATTTGAGATTCCTTTTTAGTAATTAAATTATTCAAAGTAAGTATTTGGTAAGAATTTGTTATTTCCTCGCCCTCTACACCTGCTTTGAAATAATATATTTCAGTTATTGATGATGTTGTCATTATGACATCAGCATGTTTTGCTGAAATGCTGTGACATGATAAAGTTCCAAACATGACTATATCATCAATGTGATCAAGATTTACTAGTCCATGTACTATAACTGACCCGTTTAAATCTAGATTAATCTTTCTCGTCTCTGATTTTTCAGACGTGAGCTGATAGATAAGCCCATTGCATTCAATGTTTGAAAGTTCACCTATGGTTGTTTTGCATGCTCCTCCGATGGAAACATATCCTCCAAGACTCATTTGGCTTGCAATGGTAAGTTTTCGGCATGGATCTGTCAGAAGACTCAAGTTTGGAACCTCTACAATCCCCATGACTGTTATATTTCCGCACTGGCTTTCCACAACTAGTAGAGATGGAACGGATCGGTCATCATGCACATAATAAATATGCCCATTCAATTCAATGTTACCCGACGTTTTCACCTTACATATTTCTTCGTTTGTTTCTGAAGCGGTTCCGTCAATTTCATGTATTTGGCATACAGATCTTTCCGTTGTTATTATCTTTTCAGCTGTTATTTGAGATGAAGACGACATTGTAAAATGGCCATTTATGATCAGTTCGGGTCCACAAACAAAATCGTATCTTACAATAATTTCACCGTCCCCAATTGTTCGCACTTCGATCTCAATTGTATTACAATACGATTCAACAATCATATCTTCAGTTCTGAGGAGGCTTCCATTTAAAATGTTGATATATGCATGTTTGTTCCTTCTAAATTCTGTATAATTTTCCGTTTCCGATCGTTTTTTAAAAATCTCATGTCCGTTTGCTATCTCTGGATGAAGATGGAGAACTGTTTGATTCTCCCTATTTGTTCGATCATATAAAACTTCATATCCGTTTAACGTTTCATGAGGAAGACAGAGTTCTGTGTAGTTTTTCGTGTCCGTAAGATCATAATCTTTTGTTATCTCCAAACAAATAAGGGTTACTGTTATACGGTTAAGAGTAACAAACCCCTTTTTCGACTCTACAAGGAGTTGAGCATCGCCTTCTATTGCATTATGAAAGAAAACAGTCCCTCGGGAGCACATAATCCACATTCCTTTCTTTGGTAAACTAATTGAAGACTCCTGCAAATCGAATCCCCCACGAAAACTGCAATGAAATTTTGTGGCATTGTGAACAAAAACAGTCAAACCTTCTTTGAATAAAAGGATACCTGCTAGTTTTGTGATTACATTTTTCATTGTCGTATAGTGTATTTCTACTCGTGCATAATGGCTTTGGATTGTACCAGGGTTTTTTTCAAATTACCAGCAAATATTTTCACAACTCCAGTGCTATTGATTTCCCCGTTGTTCTTTATGTCGTGTTTTTTAGAAATTGTGTCTGTTTTGTGCACAACCACTGTTGTAGCTATTTCGATACTTTCACCAAATATTGACGCTCCCGACTCATTTTGCAGAAGACACACATCTTGAATTCTTAAAGGACCATGTGTACATTGTAAAATTCCACCAGTTCGATTGTAAAACTCTCCTTTTCCTTGAATGACCAACTCTGAATTAGCAAGTTTTACATCATACACATTAGCAGTTGAAGACATGAGAACATGCCCATTGTCAACTTTAATACATCCTCTGTGATTTAAACTTCCGTATTCCTTTGTGTTCTTATTTTCCCTAAACTCTAATATGCATGAATTCATAGATTTGATATCAGCCCGTTCAGTAACTCGAGCTGACATACCTAAATGCAAGTTCCTGGCGTCAAAAGAACCGTTTACAATTCGACTTTCCTTACATATGTCAATTTCCAAATCTTCCTGTGATGTTATTTGACTTTCATTTTCTTGTTGAAAAACTCCAGTATATATACTTAACTTGTTGTTCAAGTTGTAAACTAAGGACTCATTATGAAAACAATTGTCAACTGAGATATTGCCACCATTTTGGATAATAAGTGAACCTGTTTCATAGATGCGAAAGTCATTCGTCTCAAAAGATACGAAGCTTCCCAATTTCATCTGTCCATGAATTCTGGTATCACCTTTGCATATCCCGGATATACATCCTAAAGTACAAATAGACTCATTTTCTACATATATGTTCCCATTTATTTCTAGAAAAATCTGTTTGCATTTTACCTGGCTTAAATCCTCAAAATCACCATACATTTTAAAGGATATATCAGGAGATATGATTGAACCTCGCTGTTTGTTCCAGGATTCAATAAGTGATACGAAGTTGTCCGCCTGCAATTTTGAACTAGTGTAATCGTTGTCGTACTTTTCCTGCGGACAAAACGTTAGCCACTGAAGATGTTTTGCAATGCTTGTTAATGTTGCACCTTTATTCTCAATCGGCGAAAAAGGATCAAATCCATTTTTAAGCATCACAAACATTTGCTTTGTATCCAAGTTTTTGACGGCAACATCCAGTTGTACATTTGAAGGAAGCAAATCGTCATGTTCACCCATGCCGTATTTGTATTTTATGCTTGGAAAGTAACGACTTGCTGTATCTACGACACATTTCCCACAGGATAATAATGATCCACATGTTACCTCCATGAGCGACGAAGCTTCAATTGTACCGTGGTTGCAAATATCGCCTTCAACGTGAAGCAGTATCGTTCCTGTTATATTCTTCGTCTTATGTTCAAGACAGCAACATTGCATTATACTATCTCGACCAATATGTAAGTTACCACATACGTGCACACCAAGGGTACTGCCATTTCCGTTGGATTCATTTGTGGTCTTATTTTGAAAGTGTCTTTGGTATTTGACATGACCATCAATGAAGACTGTTTTGCCTGACAATTTTAGTGTTTCTGTTTTTAGTTTGGAGCTAGAAGAAAGTCGAACTTCATGATTACTTTTCAGTGATATATACTGACACACAATATGACCGTCAACAGCCAAATTTAAGTTACATTCAAGTTCAAGATGTTCACATGTCATGGCTTTTGGTGCAATTGAAATTTTATCTGCAGTAATTTTTAATTTCCTACCTTTTATCTGACAATCTTTAAGTTGCACATGGCATATTGTGTCTTCCAAAGAGCAGTGCACAGTTAGGTATGGCTACACATGAAAAGAAAAATATTTTGTATCAATGAAAAGACTAAATAAGATTAATGTATTTCTGTTAAAACAAATACTGCTGATCCATTATAATTCATTGGGTGCCAATTTCCAATCAGTTCGTATACAGAAAACAGCAAAAACCCGAAGTTAAATGTCCACTTATGGGATCATTGAACTATATTGAAAAATCCAAAAAATTATATATTTATCTTTTTCATTTTTTGAAATATTATTGACTTAATTCTTTTTAAAACAGATGAACATTTGTATAGGAAGAACATTGAATCGACGAAAAAAGCTTATTAAAAATCAACAAATTATACTTTTACTCCATACATTTTTCTTAAAATCTATATATTGTTGATATTTAAATTCCCGTTTTAATGAACGACAATAATCATATGGTCATCGATTTCGTTTTTGGTGTATTAAGAAATCCGTTTCCTCGTATTAAGTAAAAAACGTGAACAATCGACGATTTAGTTTTTTATGAATATATTTTATGGAGTAAAAATTGGAAATTTGATGAATTGAAGACAAATTTCAGAACGTTTATTGCCGATTTTATGAGCTGTAAATACATATCCAAATGGGCACCTATTTTGAAAGAATTCAATCCGTTTTATTAAAGCAGAATAAAGAGATAAAGGCATATAATTTTATTTTGAGATACAGTTCAACGAACCTATGGTGTATGTTAGATTTAACAAGAATCTGTGACACAGCCGATTTACTGGTTTTACCTAAACTCCAAATGAATTATGCTGTTTAGATGCTACAATCGAAATTTTAAATTCAAGATTCTTTCAAATATAGGAAGTTTAACATTTAAGGCTTCTTAAAATATAATTTGTAATTTACCTGATACAATAAGACATTCAGCACAAGATTATTCACTTGTTCAACAAATCCCCCACCAAAAATAACAACAAAAAACAAATCAAACACATTAGATTTCAGAAGGAATGTGTCTTTCCTCTATTATGGTAAAGTCATGCCATATGACATTAAGGGCCGGTTTTAACCAATGATAAAATAAAATGTTTGACAACTGTTTCAAATCGGAACATTATGCTTTAGAAATACAAAATACAAACAAATATAAATGGAAAACATAAAGATTCTTCACAAAAAACATTAATTTTGTGGAACATCGTGCGAAGTGAGCAAAAAAAACAACAAAATAGAATAAGAGTATGTAAAAATTATAACTATTGATATAATTTCATCAAACATAAAGTTGTCTATTGGATGCGCAATACTTTTCTCATTTAAACTTGACCAAAAAAAGTTAATGGGTAACAAGGAAAGTTATGAAAGTTGAATACACTCGTTAAATGTGAGTAAGTTCGTTAAGGGACATATTTGGCCCCCATTATAAAATGCAATGTAACAAGATGAAAAATGATTTAAGTTAACGTTAAGACATGTGAGAAAGTTCAATGAACTTTTGTTGTCAAAGTTTTATTCTAAAGCGTTGATTTTTACATAAAAAATAGGTCAAGATAAAAGATTTTTGCAGAATTTGATAAAATCGACCAAATTTCAACAACATCTAGAACAAAGAAATATGGAACTAAACGGAGGCGTCGACAAACTAAATATTCAAGGTAGACATGTAAAATGTCTTTACAAAGATTATAAAATATCTTTGCTGTAGACGTGTGCGCTTTATATTTCCTGTCCAATAATTGATTATAATTTACCAATTGTCATTGACTTTTTCGTGGAAAATCAACATTAGTACTATTTGTGACGTCATAAATAAAACGCAGGAACGTAAATTATCAACAAAAGGATTCATCTGGTTACTGTATTACCTTTGATTCATTGTGATATTGGTCAATAAAAACTTAATTTGAAATTCACGTTAAAGAAGGGGTCATTTTAGGACCTTACCGAATCTACTCCTTTGCTTTTCATTCCTTAATTCCTTGAACATTAGACTATTGTTTGACAAATGTAAGGATATGTATTTTAACTTTTGAACAAGCATTAATACTTGAGCCAAACAAAGGCTTATTGCCCTACTCAATCCTCCAAAGTGCAAAATAACTGATCGTGAATTTAAAAATAAAGAATGACTCATTAATTGGGTTATTGCACAATCTAGCATTGGTGATTTTTTTTAGTGGTGGTCAATTGTATGAGCAGAAACCGGAATACCTGGAGAGAACCAACGACTTTTAGTTGGAAAAAATTACCTAGTCAAAAATAGAAGGGGAAAACAACAATACGTTCTAGGATATAATTTTGTACGCAAACTCATAAAAGATGCACATTTTAGTTCGAAAGGGAATTTTAACGGGAAATTGCATTTCCTTATTTGCATAAGTGCAACCTGAAAGGAAGGCCTTGTTATGCATATCTTATTCTTAAATTATTTCATGAAATATTTCTGTTTGAACATACATTAAATATAAGTGACATCCATCATAAACAAAATTACAACCTGTATATCAATTTTGAAAAACAGATTTGTATTTCTTTATTTTAGCCAGTAATGTAGTGTCGATATTAACTTAACTGTTTTGTTTTCATAAGATTTATCAAAATATCTGAGCATGCATGTTCTGGGGATTTTGATAATAAAACACAAATTGAAGGAAGGAATAAATTACTACTATGAGGAAAGAATGCATTAATTACTGATCATCATTTATTGTTATTGACTGCTGTGCCCAAATTAAAATATAATAAGAACATTTTTACCTTTTATGTCTGTTTGTTTTGTTCACACATTTTTGTCAATAAAGTCGAACTTCATGCGACGGCAATGCAAGTGAGAGGTTAATCCAAATATGCTTGCAGCAAATCTACAGACTTCAGAGCAGATATTTTCGATATAAGATACTTTTTAAAGAGACATAGGAAGATATAGTAAAAGTTACAATTTATAAACATAAACCATTATAGGTCAATGTACGGTCTTTAACACGGAGCCTTGGATCACACCGAACAGAAGCTATAAAAGACCCGTAAATATACTGATGTAAATCTATGGAAGGTTCATCTGAAGGAATTGAAAAATATGGCTGTTTTAACCCAAAAAATCTACTATGAGCATAGACAACCTGATACATCTAGGAAAGTTTTAAGTCATGGCAGGACCTAGATATATGAAAGTTATATGAAGTCTATGATTCAGAAAATAAATTGCTTACCTTGATTTTTTTCCACTCTGCAGAAGATAGCAAAAAAACCCCCCAAAACACACGAGTTTCATTTGATACGGTCCCCACAGTTACACAGTTTAAATCACCTATTGTTTTCAGATGTCTATTGTCCATCCATTGTCCATTTAAAACAATACTACTCTCAACATCGATTACACGAGGGGAGCTTCACAAACGTTTCCTCAACTTATTTTTACACCTTCTGCAGAAATGAAAAAAATGAATAGCAAAATCCAGAAAAATTACAATTTTCTGAATCATTAAATGCATTTAAAATTTAATGATCTTGGTCCAGCCATGCCTAAAGGTGCACAGGTGTGTCTGTCCTCAGAGTAAAATTTTAGCCAGAAGGGTATGATGAACCTTAGATATAGATTACTCACTTGTTAGTCAATAATGTGCTACCGGTTTTTTTTTAACAAAATATCATGACCAAGTTAAACTTTAAATTGCAAAATTCAATTTCAATGAAGGAAATGAGGATTCTATTCTATTATTTATAATCCTCATTATCCATTGTTCTTCAGTAGTTTACTGCATTACATTTAAGTTTTAAAAGCCAACCATAAAAATCCTTTTTAAAAGTCGAATTCGGTGTGGAGCGTTCCTTTTGAGAGTAATTACAGAAATATGCTTTGGACGTAAAAACATTAAAAGTTTTAAATTAATGTTTGACATGCCGGGGTCGATACTGCTGCTGGTCGACTATTAGTCTCGAAGGAAATGATTTGTTCAGTAGCCACGATAAGTACTTTCAGAAGTTGGTATATAAATGATTTATATCAAACTTTCTAAAACTATTCTTTCTAAAATTATATACAGGAATCAGGTAAAGTAACAACGTTGCAAAATATTCATGCTAAGTTCGAATTCTGATCTGATTTATGTAGAATGTAGTTTCGGTATTTAAAGAATTTGGACCTTATTAATTAGTAATTTTGGACGTCCTCTTGTCATCAATATTATACAAAATATAAAGTATTTTCCTACCTTTCGGTTTGAAACTCTGTCTTCCAAAGATAACTGAAATACAGCACGTGCTTTTGTTGAACATCGTTTGAGGTGCACTGTGGTTGAATTAGAAGATTGCAATACTTGATGCAATCCAATGTCGTTGACTGGTATGAAGACCTCAAGTATGCCATCAATTTCTCTCAGGTATGGTTTTTTGGTACTGGATAACTCTCTTCGCACATTAATTTCTAATTGTTCCATGATACCTTCCTTACGCGACTCTAGATAAAAAAGACAAGAATAAGATACTTAAATAGATAACATAACGGTTATTATTTTTAAAGAAATAACTGTTACAATATTTTTTTAATTAAGGAAATGTGGCCTTAGTGCAAAAATCTGATTATTTGCACTGGCTTATGTTATACATTTTGTCAATATTCGCATTTAGCAGGGTGTAAGCTCATCAGTGTGTTGACTCGCGCATCACTAAAGTGATATAAATTGTTAAAAGAAGAATCTGCTGCAGTAAATAAAGGCAACAGTATTATACCGCTGTTCAAAAATCTATGGACAAAAAACAAAAACGGGGTAACAAACTTAAACTGAGGGAAACGCATCAAATATAAGAGGAGAACAACGACACAACATTATAAAATGTAGCACACACAGAAACGGACAAAGCATCAGACAAAATCCTATGAGAATAACAAATATAACATCAAAACCAAATACATGAATTTGGGATAGATAAGTACCGTGACACGTCTTATTGTCATGTGAATTTACACTCAAAAACTGATTCCGTTTATAACCATAACGAAACAAAAAACCTGTTTATGAAACAAAATCCTTATGATCGCTCAACAAAAACTAAACCAAATGGAAAGCGCGTGTTATTTCATTTTTTATTTCAAAAGTAAAAATTATAATTTCATAAAAAAAAGAAATTGCAGCAGTATGCTATCGAAAAAGGTATAATATGGTCAACTTCAAATGACGGCAAATGATATTTTTAATATAGAGATGTATGTCACATTGTCTCATTAAAGTTTAAGTTCTCAGCTGTTAATGTAAAGCGTTACACGAATATGGCTAAAAAATGAAGGTAAAACAAGGTCATTTGCATATGATGGCAATCAATAGTCATAGGTATTAGAACTCTCTTGCAAATGGTGTCGAAGGAATTAAATTCAACATGTGCTGTTATCACAACACTAATACATACCAGTTGTCAAGTTTCCATAACTCCCCCCCTCCCATTATTGCAATCGCTGCAATCGCATACGACCTTATTTTATCAAACTCAGAGCTCCTTTTTCTTCATTCTTCATTGCCTCTCAGGCAGAATAATTTGAAATAACCCATTAAAGATATCAGACATTCAATTTTGTTAAACACATGTTTGAATTGCAGAACATTTTTAATTCGTTGGTAATTGGAATGCATGATTCCCGGATAACCACGAAAATTCACGAAGATTGGTATCCAACGAATGATAATAAATACACAATAAAAGAAAATACCGCGTTATATACCTTAAGATAATATCAGTCATTTTCTTTTAATTAAATTAATTTAGCCATAATTGTGTTTAAATAAAGATTCGTAACAGGTTCCGCGCATGAAAGTGTTTCGCCAGAGATTACGTGTATCATTGCAAAAATGCACTATTATTTGAAAGAAAAAAATAAACACGGAGCTGTATACGTTGATATGAACTCCCCCCTTTTTAAAACATACCTTTCTATTTTTGTGAATATTCTTTCCTGACTTTCAACTAGCATAATATTAATCTTTCAATTGATTTAAACATACCACCCAACTCTTATCTTGCGTAACCCTTTATCTCTTTACGTGATTACAACTGAATTGAATAGAAAATTACCATTTTTCCAGTAATTTGCATTAAAAAACTTTCAGACTATTTTAAAATTTTAGCTTTTGGCTATTTCCATGGTTACAGTGGCCATTTAAAAAAATCAAAAACATGTATCATTAACATTCCAGTAAAAATATTTCTGCAAAGTTTGGTGCATTTAATTTTTTGTAGTTTCCATGGTAACAGTAGCCACTTTCAAAATTCAAAAGGCAGATGCCTCTTTCAATAATTACATCTTCCGTACCCATGAAGTTGTTATGGGTTTAGTATTAGCTTCAATGTGTTTCCCATTAGGGTCAATAATAAACGTTTGCCCTGGTTCAATGGCAATGGCGGCCATTTCGGAATTTCTAAACACTGAAATTTCATCTGGGCATACCAGGTTACATTATCATAAAGTTTCATCCAGTTGACTCTTATAATTAAAGATTTGGATTTTTTTTTTTACATTAGTACCGTTTCAATGGAAACGGTTGCCATCTCTAATCATTTCTAAGCAAGGTGCACAATTTCACATGAGGGTCCTCGTAATAGTAGAGTTCCGTCAACATTGGTCCTTAAGATTCCGAGAACTAGCACGGACAAAAAAGTGTGGAATAATAATAAAAAGGAAAAAAGATACGAAGAATAACAGTATGTCACCCCAACTCCATTGAGGGTGCCTTAAAAAAAAATAATGGCGTCCCGAAAAAGATAAAAATAAAAACTTTTGATAGGTTGTTTTATTCTTTTCATGTTCCTAAAACAAAATAATTTAAGCATACATAGATATGTCGCACCAACCTGAAAAGAGGACCAAACCCTCCTTTTTTTGCATATTCTTTGAGACCAGGTACCATGTAATACATATATTAACTTGTCCTTGAGATATGTCTCATTTTAAGGAAGAGAAGGAAGGGCATGCTTTCTGATTTTTCGAGTAAAAAGTACATAATTGTTCGATGTTAGATTAAATATGAACTATCTTTCCATTAATGTTTTGGAATGTTTCGTGTTTGAACGCCAGAGTTACTTAAACTATCAATTAATCAAGCAATAAATCAACTATCGATTAATGAATGTGGAATTCGTCAAAGATAACAGTATGCAACATTTAAATCATTTGATGCGTTTTTTTACAACCACTGCCAGGGTTGGCAAAAACCCGGGTTTTATAAGTATTGCCCAGCCCAGTGGAAAATACTGGGAAAACCCGGGTTTTACTGGGTTTTAGTGTGTAATACTGAGCTATACTGGGTAATATAAGATACTGGCCTGAAATTTAAAGATGATTCAGTAATCAAACACAAATAAGTTTACTTGTTTGAGAGTTTTATAATTATACATACATGTACAAAGGTATACATTTGAAAAAGAATTATTCTAACAACTCTGAGATTATTTTTTTTCCAACTAAATATGACATTAAGTATTTAACAATTACATGTAAGACAAATCACTTTGAAATAATTTATATGTGCAAATGTACAAAACTAATTACTAAGTAATTATTTAGATTAGAACACAGATATGTTTATATAATAATAATCAGCATTTCATTTCTTTAAAAGAGGGACGAAAGACACCAAAGGGATAGTCAAACTCATAAATCTAAAACAAACTGACAACGCCATGGCTAAAAATGAAAAAGACAAACAGAAAAACAATAGTACACATGAAACAACATAGAAAACTAAAGAATAAACAACACGAACCCCACCAAAAACCGGGGGTGATCTCAGGTGCTCCGGAGGAGTAAGCAGATCCTGCTCCACATGTAGCACCCGTCGTGTTGCTTATGTGATTACAAATCCGGTAAATAGTCTAATTCGGAAGGTCACATTCATGAAAGGGAGGTTGTTTTTGTATTTACGACGTAAGGAAAATATCCGATATCATTTATTCCATAACGGTCAACCAACTCGTGATGGCGTCCGTAAAATTTACGTGTTAATGACAAGACCCTGTAGGATGTTTATTTAGCAATCATGATTGCATATATAGCAATTTAATTTACAATCCACATAAACACAGCAACAAAATGTTTAGATAATTGAAACAATGCTTTAAAATTAACAAGGAATCCTAAATTGTGCAAATCTTGTATTTTGCCTATATAGAGTTAAAGTGGAGAAGAGAATGAAATTGAGTTATTCATCTTCTAGAAATGAATCTCAATTGTTATCTGTATAAAATGTATATATTTAGCTGTAATGCTATGAAACTACAACAAGTCTTCACTATTTTGTATGGAAATAAGCTTAAAAATTCATATTGCCCGTTATTACCCAGTATTACCCGTTTCTGGGAGTATTGTCCAGCCCGGGAAAACCCGGCCTTTTCCGCCCAGTAAAACTCGGACGGGTAATACTTTGCCAACCCTGACCACTGCGTTGATGTCACTGCTGGTAGGGTTTATTTAATATTTACAACACTTTTTCTGTTGACGTCTTTGCCGGATCCCAATAATTGTCACATTAATCTAAGATGTCCCAATTCAGTTATTTTTGTATGTTTATTAAATTTACTGACCTAGTACCAATTTATTTAGGAAAAATCTGAAGCCCGCCTCCGTTTTTGGATTTTCTCACTGTGTTCAAGACCCATTGTGGAGCTTCGGTTGTTTTATGCTATTTTGTCGGATTGTTGTCTCTGTTACATATTCTTCATTTCCATTTTGAATTATGTATGGCAGTCCAAAGTTGAGATAGGTATAAAAAATCATGATTGGTACACATCTTCATCAAATTTTATTGATTTAACAACATTTGATTGACACATGTGACATGAAATTAACTACTAGTACGTGTCAAAAACGACAAGGTCTGTTTCCAGAACGGAGTTTCGATCAACCAGCACAAAGTCAGGACCCAGCAGTACATATCAGGACATGGATGAACTATATAAATCTTGAATATTTACCATGTTTACAGAGTATACCAAGATTATTAGGTCTTTCCACTTTTCTGTGGAAAGACCTATTGTTTTTCTTCTGATTATTAGGTCTTTCCACTTTTCTGTGGAAAGACCTATTGTTTTTCTTCTGATTATTTTTTTTTTTTTTTTTCTTCCGCCTAATTTTGTTCTTGCGATAAACATTTGTTTCGCAATATGTCGCTTAGATATTTGGTATATGATATCGAACAGTTTATGCACTTTTGAAATTTACCCTGCGTAAACGAATACTTTTCTTTGTCGGAGTTATCTCCCCAAACACTGTTTTCCTTGTTAGCGCATCTCCTTCGCAACCGTAAAAGATTATGACAAATTTATTTTACAAAATTGCTCGTTATATCCTTCGCATGATTTGTCCTATTTTGACCGAAGCGATATGACCGCTCCATATGAGAGTTATTTCCCCTTATGCATCTGATATAAGTGATATGAATTTCTATCTTATAAATCATAAGTGATAGAGACCTAGGATCTTTTGATTTGAGGTCCTTGGTCCCAAAAAATTAAAATTAGGTCAAGGTCAAAGGTCAAGGTCATATTCATATATTTGAATTTGGCTTATTTTCACTTATATCCAAAGACTGTATAAGATATCAACAAATTATTTTTACTAAATTGTTAGTTGCAACATGTCGTAAGATGTGAATTTTGATTGCAAGCGTACGTTGAATGTAAAAGGGAGTTTTCTCCCCTCTTGTATTTAAAAATACGCGTTTGGTGATATAACTCATTAACTAAATATAATAAAGACCTATGGTCTTTTAATTTGAGGTCCTTGGTTTATGACCTTGAAACTGATCTCAAGGTCATAGCTTAATTTGACGCTCTAGATTTTGACCTTTGCTTTTATTCTATATGTATACATGATAAAGATATACAACTTTAAGAAAAAGATATCAAACCATTTAACCTTGTAAAAAACAACCGGAAGTGACCTTTTGTAAACCGGAAATAGCTATTTTTTTGTACTTTTTAATATAAAAGTATATAGAACCAGATATTTTTGGAATCAGTGTCAAGTAAATATTCAAATATAATCGGAAGTAACATTTTTCAAACCGGAAGTAACAAATTATCTCCCTTATTTAAAAAAAATGTATGGAAACAATATATTTTTGGAATCAGCGTACTAGGAGCTATCATTTGACGATTGAAATGACATTTTAAACTTAGTTTTACAACTTTCATATCAAAATACATTGTTTTGATGGAAAGACCTTCAATTGTTCTCTGAACAATTGGATTTTAATTTTTTTTTTTTTCTTCCGCCTTATTTTGTTCTTGCGATAAACATTTGTTTCGCAATATGTCGCTTAGATATTTGGTATATGATATCGAACAGTTTATGCGCTTTTGAAATTTACCCTGCGTAAACGAATACTTTTCTTTGTAGGAGTTATCTCCCCAAACACTGTTTTCCTTGTTAGCGCATCTCCTTCGCAACCGTAAAAGATTATGACAAATTTATTTTACAAAATTGCTCGTTATATCCTTCGCATGATTTGTCCTATTTTGACCGAAGCGATATGACCGCTCCATATGAGAGTTATTTCCCCTTATGCATCTGATATAAGTGATATGAATTTCTATCTTATAAATCATAAGTGATAGAGACCTAGGATCTTTTGATTTGAGGTCCTTGGTCCCAAAAAATGAAAATTAGGTCAAGGTCAAAGGTCAAGGTCATATTCTAATATTTGAATTTGGCTTATTTTCACTTAAATCCAAAGACTGTATAAGATATCAACAAATTATTTTTACTAAATTGTTAGTTGCGACATGTCGTAAGATGTAAATTTTGATTGCAAGCGTACGTTGAATGTAAAAGGGAGTTTTCTCCCCTCTTGTTTTTAAAAATACGCGTTTGGTGATATAACTCATTAACTAAATATAATAAAGACCTATGGTCTTTTGATTTGAGGTCCTTGGTTTATGACCTTGAAACTGATCTCAAGGTCATAGCTTAATTTGACGTTCTAGATTTTGACCTTTGCTTTTATTCTATATGTATACATGATAAAGATATACAACTTTTAGAAAAAGATATCAAACCATTTAACCTTGTAAAAAACAACCGGAAGTGACCTTTTGTAAACCGGAAATAGCTATTTTTTTGTACTTTTTAATATAAAAGTATATAGAACCAGATATTTTTGGAATCAGTGTCAAGTAAATATTCAAATATAATCGGAAGTAACATTTTTCAAACCGGAAGTAACAAATTATCTCCTTATTTAAAAAAAATGTATGGAAACAATATATTTTTGGAATCAGCTTACTAGGAGCTATCATTTGACGATTGAAATGACATTTTAAACTTAGTTTCACAACTTTTCATATCAAAATACATTGTTTTGATGGAAAGACCTTCAATTGTTCTCTGAACAATTGGATTTTAATTTTTTTTTTTTCTTCCGCCTTATTTTGTTCTTGCGATAAACATTTGTTTCGCAATATGTCGCTTAGATATTTGGTATATGATATCGAACAGTTTATGCGCTTTTGAAATTTACCCTGCGTAAACGAATACTTTTCTTTGTAGGAGTTATCTCCCCAAACACTGTTTTCCTTGTTAGCGCATCTCCTTCGCAACCGTAAAAGATTATGACAAATTTATTTTACAAAATTGCTCGTTATATCCTTCGCATGATTTGTCCTATTTTGACCGAAGCGATATGACCGCTCCATATGAGAGTTATTTCCCCTTATGCATCTGATATAAGTGATATGAATTTCTATCTTATAAATCATAAGTGATAGAGACCTAGGATCTTTTGATTTGAGGTCCTTGGTCCCAAAAAATGAAAATTAGGTCAAGGTCAAAGGTCAAGGTCATATTCTAATAGTTGAATTTGGCTTATTTTTACTTAAATCCAAAGACTGTATAAGATATCAACAAATTATTTTTACTAAATTGTTAGTTGCGACATGTCGTAAGATGTAAATTTTGATTGCAAGCGTACGTTGAATGTAAAAGGGAGTTTTCTCCCCTCTTGTTTTTAAAAATACGCGTTTGGTGATATAACTCATTAACTAAATATAATAAAGACCTATGGTCTTTTGATTTGAGGTCCTTGGTTTATGACCTTGAAACTGATCTCAAGGTCATAGCTTAATTTGACGTTCTAGATTTTGACCTTTGCTTTTATTCTATATGTATACATGATAAAGATATACAACTTTTAGAAATAGATATCAAACCATTTAACCTTGTAAAAAACAACCGGAAGTGACCTTTTGTAAACCGGAAATAGCTATTTTTTTGTACTTTTTAATATAAAAGTATATAGAACCAGATATTTTTGGAATCAGTGTCAAGTAAATATTCAAATATAATCGGAAGTAACATTTTTCAAACCGGAAGTAACAAATTATCTCCCTTATTTAAAAAAAAATGTATGGAAACAATATATTTTTGGAATCAGCTTACTAGGAGCTATCATTTGACGATTGAAATGACATTTTAAACTTAGTTTCACAACTTTTCATATCAAAATACATTGTTTTGATGGAAAGACCTTCAATTGTTCTCTGAACAATTGGTTTTTAATTTTAAAAGTTTTTATTTCTTACAAAGTTTGATATTGAAAGAATACTGAAGGCACATTTTTTTCGTTCTTGAAAGTCTTACAATAACGATTTTAAGTCTTGCATACTGTAGCAATAAAGAAAGTTAATCTTTACGTTGCTTGCATCTGAATCCATAGGAAATACATAAAAAATAATATTAACCTTTATTAACATGAAAAAAATCTTGAATTTTGTGTCTGTTTAAATAGTTTAACGACCTTCAGCAAAACAATACCACATCGCTAGCATATAATATTCGTTCGAGTATTCTTTCGCATAACATTTTTTACTCGCCGTGTTTGTCATATATGTAAAATAGTAAAAGCTTAAATTTTTTAAAGAAATTCAATTAGGAATTTTACCTCATTAATGATGATAATTTTGCTTAATTTTGCTATTCTAGTTTAAAATTGATTATGTGTAGACTGTATTTCTACATTCTCGTTTGGGTCTGAGTGTTTCTAAAATGTTCTAAATCGAGAAAAGCGACATGCATTTACAAATGTTTATTAATGAGCACTGGCGCGAAGTTCCCGAAGACATCATCAGACAAATAGTCATTACTTTGGTACCAACATGATTGATAGAATATTTTTGTTTGAAATTTCCTTTTGATGAATAAAGAAATTATTCAGCTTCAAAAACGTCAAGCAAAAATTGGTATGTTCTGAATTCAGATAATCTTTTGATGTCTCTTTTGGTCGTACAGCTCGTAAAGTTTCTATGTATTTGTACTTCCCTGTCTTTTAAAATGTTTGGATTCGAGTGTTCCTTATTAAAGTTTATCTAGTTAAAAGCGCTCAGGATCACGACAATGTATAAATTTGTTATTCTCATTTTCAACTATTTGAATTTGAAAGCTTGATTTGAAAGCGATTTACTCTATTCCATGACATAATCTATGTTGTATAAGTGTTTTTCGCTGGTAGCACTTAGTAAAAATTGGCAAAGTCTACACAAGTTTTTAATTCTTGCAAAACATATTAAAATCTATCAGTTTAATTTTTCGTAATACGTTCATGACATTGGTACTAAAATTCCGGTACCATATATGATATATAACAAACCTTCTAAAACTTTAAGTTAATAAAACTTTCAACTCCCTCTAGCAAAAAAGACCTTGACTGGAATGAACTAATTTTGTCTCGTTTTTTTCCGCCATATAGATATTTAACTGTTTCTGTTTTCTTACAGTCTCGGTTTTCAAATAATATGCTTTTAGCGTTCCCGATGAAGGATATCCAGAAAAGCGCTCTGGAAGCATGCAGCTCATAATGTGATGT
Source organism: Mytilus edulis (assembly GCA_019925275.1). Lineage (NCBI taxonomy): Eukaryota > Metazoa > Mollusca > Bivalvia > Mytilida > Mytilidae > Mytilus > Mytilus edulis. The sequence continues at coordinate 96,471,562 of CM034360.1, read as the reverse complement.
TTTCATTTACTATCTTCATTTGGAGTTGGCTAGTATTTTCAAGTTCTCGTCTTGTCTTTAAACTCATTTACTCTCCATATGTAGCTTTGAACATTTTGTTTCCATTTCTCTTTAAGGTAGCACAGTACAAAGATTTTATAACACCAAGTTTTAAAATGCTATAACTTTCGTAATAATGCTTGAAAATTCATACAAAGTGGTAGTTATGGATAGCTTACAGATTACTCTTTCAAACACATGCAATGTTAGTATTATGCAACAATTATGTAACCAATAATAATGTTAACTGTGTCTGAAATACTTCCCCCAAAATTTCCATTTTCAATTGAAATTAGCTTCTGCATAGGTATTCCTAGAGAGTTGATTTTTTTATATGTTGTTCACTCGCTATTATCTACAAAAGGTTGTCTCAGATTTCAGATAGAATGTATAGAACAAATTTTACACCTCATCTTCTTTTATGTGGTTAGGATGTTCAAACTAATTAGAGATTTATGAGAGAATGGATTCCCATAGGGACAATTTGAGACACCCTTTTGAAGCTCATAATGTGCTGATAAAGAATTCGTTAAAATTTTCTGTATAGTTTAAGAGTTGATAGAGAGCTAAATTCATTCAAGTGAACTGATCGATATTTAGCAACTAATTACATAATAATTGATTACATAATGATTACATAATAAAAATATTGCATTCATTTTAAAGATTGTTCTTTTATCTATATATATATTTATATACCTCTTTTACTATTTTTTATACATTCACAAGAAAGTTACAGCATTTTAAAGGTTAGTGATTGGAAGTTAACACATCTTTGTATTGTGCTACCTTAAACGTTAAAGAGGCTAAAAGTTACCAAGTTGTAATGTTAGTTTTATGTGATACGTTTTACATTGCTTTATGAAGAATAAAAAAACTTTGGTCACTTCAATCAGAAGAATACTTTTTTGAATGATTGTATTTATTTTGTTTGTGTTTCTGTTATCTATTTGGGTGTTAAATGATTACTTAATATACAATTTGGAAATATCTGCGCTAAAGAGAGACGTAAACATATTTCGTATCGCATCGGTTTGAATTTAAAGGTTACGGTAGAAATCATACAAATAATCTTACATTCTAAATATAAACTACTGTTATAGTTGTTATCATTTACCTGATTTCTAATTTTAGAACCCTGTAAAGGAAAAATATGATTTTCTATAAATCTCATCCCATGAGTTTAACCTAGTAATCATTGTCGTATTCAGTTGTTTATAGAACGAAACGCACTTCATTGATAAGTGCATTACTGGTTATTATTAATAGATTATTTACTAACCTTTTAAGAGCCAGGTCAATGTCAAATGTTTTTTTCGCAGTAAATTAGTTGAAAGTGCAAAAAGTTTAAAAATTGTAACGTTGGATTGTAATTGTAATTGGACGAAATGATATAACTATGCAAAGTTTGCATTTAAAAAATGCTTTAAATTTTTTTCCTTCTGATGGAAGAAGAGGAAGAACTGGATTTCTCATCACTGTTTTGGATACAAAAACTTCATAAGTGTTCCTACAAACAACGGTATATACCTGGGTCCCAAAACCTCTTTCTAAGTTATCAACATCTATTTCATCAGCAATCAAAGCCGGGCTTCAAAATTATTTTTAAAACGGCGTATTCTACAGGGGCGTGAATCATGTGTATACTAAAAAATTCGAAAGATCTTTTGGAGTACTTACAATCTAAGACGCTTTCATATTACAAAAGAAACATTAAAAGCAATTAACTTTTCTACACTTAACACAAGTATTCCCCATTCCAAACTAAAAGACAAATTGAAAGAATTCGTAAAGTTTTATTTCATTAAAAACAATAACAAACGTATATACAATTATCTTGTCTAAGGGAGGGATACATCCTACTTTGAAAGAATGACTCTATTACAATCACAAAAAATCCATGAAACTGACATTATCAAGATGTTTGATATTTTATTTGACAACATACTTTTAGGACGTGATTTTCAATAGACTTTCGGCATTCCCATGGGAATAAATCGTGCTTTTCTTCTTGTCGACTTGTTCCTCTATGTTTATGAGGCTGACTATATACAGGAACTTCTTATGAAGACATAACAGAAGTTTGAAATATCCTTTAACTTTACTTTCTTCTATATTGATGATGGTTCCTCACTGAATACTTCAAAATTTGATGACTATGTTGAACGCATATTATCCTACCAACTAGATATAAAGGATACGAAAGATACAGTATGATATCATCCCGAGTTTATGGTGGGGTTCGTGTTACTTAGTCTTTAGTGTTCTAAGTTATTATAAATTAAGGAATGTATCTCCCTCATGCAAAGCTCTGATTCCTTTCACTGATTTGGCTATACTTTTTGGACCTTTTGGAATATAGCTCTTCATCTTTTATATAAGCTTTGGATTTCAAATATTTTGGCCACGAGCATCACTGGAGAGACATGTATTGTCGAAATGCGCATCTGGTGTAAGAACATTGGTACCGTTATTTTATTGTGTCTTGTGTTCTATTATTTGTATGTTCGTCTTTATATTGAGAATGAGGAGTGGTTGAAAACAAAACTTTACGACAAAAGAGATGATTTCATCTTTCGGATAGTGAATTTTCTATTTATATGTAGCAACATTCCAGCCGTACTGCAATCTCCCAATGGATACAATATCCCCCGGTTTGCATTTTCTTATCATGATTTGCTGCTCACAAGGAAGCTATTAAACCAAGAGTATCAAATGGAAAAGTCCAATTAGGAACAGGTTTATCACACCATTCGCAACAGGTATACAATTACTTGAGTTGTACTTGTCACCAACTTTTGAACTAGAAATGTTATTTTGTTCAGCACAGTTCTTTATAAAACTGACAGTATATTTAATTTCATTAAACAATCTTTTAATAGAATTCAGAAAAACGATCACTACAATTTTTATTTGGTAATTTTTAATTGATATTTAAAACAGAATAAGGTAAAATACAGTATTATGTATCGCATGCGAAAGTTTCTGTTACTGTAGATTTTTTTCTTTTAATAATGCTATTTTTGATCATGAAAATTTTTCTGTATTTTTAACACTCTGGTAAGCTTTTACAAATTTACTGATGAAATAAGATCTAATGCGATATGTTAACTTTAAAAAAAAACGAGAACATTTATCAGAAACATACGAAAATAATTAAAAACAAGAAATATTCTTAAATTTTCTTCAGTTGTTATCTTTGATCATAACAATCTTCCATGACGAACCCTAAATCCGAGACTGTTTGATCTGAATTATCAGCAAAATACAGTAAAATGAGGAGCACTCATATTTCCTAAGTTTGAAATGTTTGATTATATAGGATATTGTCACAAATTATCAATCATGCAAGTTTCAATGAATTTTTTAAAGGATACATCATACTATAAAGAATGTCAAGAAAAAGCGAAAAATACTATTTTACAATTTCACGTTTTTAGGTTGGCCTTTTGCTTGTTTTGTGTACCCAGAAGATGTTTCGAAACGTAGGTCAACTTTAAAGCGCTGTGAAAAGATGAAAAAGGTTGATGATTTTTTTAAATTTCATGTATGAATACCTGCATTTGAAGGCCGTACATTGACCTATAATGGTTTACTTTTTTTAAAATTGTTATTTGGATGGAGAGTTGTCTCATTGGAACTCGCACCACATCTTTCTACATCTAATTAAATAACATATCATAACTTTTACAGTAAAAGTTGTAAAAGGCATAGATATATTTTCTTGTGAAGAATTCGAAAACGCATTCAACTATTCATAAGTTGGATTTAAATTGACGGTAGCTATGTATGATTAATATAAGCAAACCCCGTTCGAAAATGACATTGCAGCTTTTTACTTCAGGTTTAGAATTAAACAAAAACAATTACTGTAATATCGCAAATAACTGTTGGATTATAAATTGGAAATTTTCGAAAATAGTAGTATTTTCGCCTTTGGAGAACGTCTCACATGAAAACGGCAATGTTTCACTGGTCAGTCCTAACAAGGTTAAGGAATGAGCAAAACACATTCCGTGAATTAACATTTTAAAAGGAATCCCGACGGATTTCAAAATCAATGAAAATATGAATTTCTTATTTTAAAAAAAAAAAAGTAAAAATTGTGACAACTTCTAACTGCAATCAAAGAGGAAAAGTGAGAAACAGACATTAGAAGAATTACGTTAGATCACTAAACGTTTTACTGTGTGGATTAAAAGTGAGATAATACCAAGTGAACCAATTGTAAGTTCTTTGAAATTGAAAGTAACACACAAAAAAAATTAATAGCAGTATAAGTTACCAACAAAAGAGGTGTTTACCTTCTTGTAGAATTAAATAAAGAATCCATGCTTTTTTTTAAAAAGAAACAAATACCACCGAATCAAGTTTTGTTTGGTTATTAGAACTGATCTGACGTCAACAGAGGGTGACATATACAAAAGGCACATTCAAACTTATAATTCAAAAATAAACTAACAACTCTATGTCTAAAAAAACCCAAACCAAACAACAGACAAACAATAGTACTCAAAACACATCATAACTAAATAAAGACTGAGCAACACGAAACACGCAAAACATAGGAGGTGTTCTATTGTTCGGTGGAAGGATTAACAGAGCATACGCTAAATGAGGCACCCTTCGTGTTTCTCATGTAAGTACACAACCGATGATAAGTCTTATTTTGCAGTCGCTTTCGGGACAAAGGTATCGGACTGTAGACATCCATGAACACATATTGCATAACGATCAACGAACTCGTAATTGCGTAGATAAAATCACGAAACGATCATTTTAGTTATACTAATTTGAACACAACGTTGGATAGCTTCTTTGTGAGCAGCAATACTATATCGAGGAACTTATCTTATTATCACATACAAGCCCTGGAATACCGTATCAAATGGGCGATATATACTCCATATGCACTGCTAGAATATTGCTGCATAGCAACGGAAAGTTCATAATTGGAAAGCTTAACTTATCTTTTTAAATTATTTTACTTGGCATAAAATTTATGATACAAGAAATCTTACGCCACAGAGATAAAAAAATCTGTATTGACTCTTTACAAACGTATTAAATTTAATCTTAATTAAAACAGATGCAGGAATCTACAACGACAAACTAAACCACAATAGGACTTGATAAAGATACCTTTTAATATCACTCTCCAATTTCATGACCAGATTTTTCTGAATGACAGATGAGATTAAACTTAATCTTAACAACTTGAAAGCAGTTCTAAACAACGAAAAATGACAAAAAACACCTAAATCTTTAAGTCATGAAATCAATTTACCTGCTTAGGAGTCCTCGTCAGAGTAAATCCAGACAAGTGTTGCTTATCAACTATTTATACAAAAAATACACCAGGAAGAATTGTATGTTTGCCAAGGATTTTAAATATCAAGATTAGAACAGTATCTGAAAAATGATATTTCTCACTAATAGTCATTTATATTTAAACGATTATATCATAATGTGTTTTAATCAATTACTGAAAATTACAAACAGTAATACTAAAGAGAAAAAGGAAAACACAAAAAGACACTTTACGAAAATAAAACAAAATGATAATTTTCCCAAAGCTTAATAAAGTAAATGCTTAATTCTATTTTTACTGACACATTTTAATCTATTCAAACACATGACAATTGTTTCCAGCAGGGTCTCTTCGAGTTGTTATTTGACGAAATAGATGGGTGCAGTTCTAACTTGACATCAATTTACTTGATAAACTGTTACCTTGGAATGATCAAAGTTAATCTGCAACAGGTTTTAAGGGCTGTTCAGGCCAAATTCATGTTAACTTGAAAAGTAGAATTGGCCCTGAAACGGTTCATGACTGCCAAAAAGGTTGTCTTACACATGGCTACTGCTGAAGTTATATGTTAGATGTTTATGGTTTTAACTAAATGATTTGATAAATAGAAAGAAAACAAGCATGCAATCTTAAAATAAGCGTTAAACGAGCAATACAAACGTTGGATGTATATTATAGGAGAACAATTGTGCAATCACAATACTTACAATGCAAATGCATTATCAAAACGTATAATTTAAACAATGATAGTACCAAAGCATTAACTTATAAATCAAAATACCTTTGGGAAGCTACCTACATGGACTTATGGGTAGTTGATGTATATATCATATAAACCATTCAACAGTCACATCGACATACACTCAAGATCTATTAATGAAAGAAAATCAAAGACGTGAAAGGTTGCTTTTAAGGAATCAATGACTCACTAAAGCGAGACTGACTGAGGAACAGTAGCATGAATATCCAATTAATTTTGTTGTTGACACCTAACTTGTCATTTGTTCTTTTACTAATTGTATTGGAAATAATAAACATATAAGGTTTTATGCAACAACCATACATTTAGAAGAATCAAATTATCACCTTGAAAACATGCACACGCAGCATGACCAATGAAATTTTAGACCAATCAGTCTACTTGTATGAATGTTGAATTTGTTTGATGGGTTCTATTTTTTGCAAATGCAAAAAAATAAGTGTCTTATCCAGAAATGAATGAATAAATATATAGCCAAGATTATATTCAACAATTACATTATGTAATTTTATAATTATTGGTTTTTAGTGGATTTGAAGGACAAATGTCTGCAAAATTAATGAAGGTTTGTATTTACTATGCAATGTGATTCTTGTTGCTAAGTGTTTAGATTTCTATGTTTCGATTTCTAGACTGTCAATTGTTTTATTTACAGTTTTTCATCGATTTATCGGTTTTCATATTCCTTTGTTATCTTGTACATCTCATTTATAACTCCCTCCGGAAAATTGATGTTTCTATTATACTCTTTCAATGTATAAAAATGTTATTCATTCCGAAAACTCGAAGTTGAAAATGCGAAAACACGAAGTCGAAAACGCGAAATCGGAAAGAAAAAAATATTTCGCCTATTTGCGTTTTCGACTTCGCCTTTTCGCATTTTTGCGTTTTTGACTTCGCGTTTTCGCGTTTTCCCCTATATCATATGAAGGGCGAAAACACGAAAACGCGAAATGACCTTAACCGGCCACCATAGTTATGCGACATAAGGATAATATATGATATGTAGGATAAAAGAAAAACTGCTTTGCGAAGATTATGTTCTGCACAGAGAAAACATTTCATTCATAAAAAGAAAATTAAACTTTCTGAAATAAACAGATCAAACTGGAAATAGACCAACTTGAAGTACGGTTTTATAAGTAAAGATAAAATGTCACATTTTGAAATAACGTATTGTATACTAATTTTTAGAAAACTTTATTTCAACAAGAAGTAAGTAGTTTGACCGACATTTTAAAAACATCATTTTAACCTTCTTCAAAACGTACAATAGAATACAGATCGAAACACACACACACATTATCATTATATCAGCTTTGAAAAACAAACAGCAGGCTAATGTGGTAAACAGGACGAAATTTGTTTTCTTTAGCTCTCGAATATTAAACAGTAAAACCCTGCTTCTGTAACAACTGTGGAACCTTTTTTTTAGCAATGTTTGTACACAATGAAGTTGGCCGCTCGACAAATATAGCTGTTCGTTGTTGCTTTACTTTGTTTGAAAGTTGTGTCGACTTCTATATTATTTGTTTGTGCGTTTCTCTTTGATGATTGTTCTAGCGTGTTTTTGTGCTGTATTTCTGTCACGTAGTATTGTCTTTTTAGCGACTAATTTTTAACATTGCCATGTTATTGGAGGTTTGGCTAGCTTTTAAAACCAGGATCAACACACCATTTTTTCCCCTGAAAATATGACCTTCAATCAGCAAAATACTACTGCGGCCGTTATTTATTAATCAAGTGATGCCTTTACTAGAAAACGGGTTTTTTTGGGTTTTTTAAATAGTTTTGTGATTTTGTATATCATGTCAGCTGATATAAAGATGAACTATCATACAGATCAAATTTGTAAGTCGCAAATTAAAAATCCATCATTTTCATTGGGCTATTTTTATGGACGACATATGCGTGATAGGTTGGAAATCAAATTCAAATATTCAGTTGAAGAACTCTAAATGACCCAAAGTTGTAAACAGTTGAGTTATTTAATTATCTTAGTGTTTTTTCATTTCGTTTCACTATAAACGATGAGGTAAGAAAGAACATCAGAACAGTATAAAGTATACATATTATGTTAACTGCTTGAATTTATTTATACTGTGTATAGTATTATGGCGATATATGGTATCTTATCGTGCTGTTTAATAACTACTTCTAGAGATTTTATTCGAAATGTGGTTTACCGACCGATCGGCGGCCGGCAGGATAGATCGTTTACAGTGAAAAAATGTTATCCATTTTTGATAAAACTAGACGGATTTGATTATGTCATAATGCTCATCGATAAATGTTCCTCATGGATAGAAATTCAAATAAAACCAGTTATTATGCCGAGGTAGTCATAGTCTTTAAATTTACTTAAAAAGTGGGCAACGCAATATTTTGACTTCCGCATAATTTATCAAAACTATTTCAAATATGATTTTAATTTAGATGAATGCATATATAATAAGCTGTATCTAATTTAATATTAATTTTGTATTTATATTCAGCTTCTGTTTTAAACGGAGGCTTTCAGTATAATGAAACAAGTTATGAACTACTCTGAATATTATAGACAGAATAATAGACAAGATACCTTAAAAATCGTCAAACGCACAAGTGGAAAATGAACTGACCATTCAATGGCAATTTAAAAACGGAAAACCATCGCCAAAAGGCAATGATTGCAAAAATAAATAAATGAAATACAAAACAAATGTCAATAGAGGATAAAGATATAAATCATTGTTCATTTCACAACTATACCAAACCTTGAGAAGTGAGACGTAAAAATATTTTGTTTGTGATGGCTGCAACCGTGATGCTAAACTATCTGTTTTAAAAATTCAGCGACTGTGACAACCTTGGAAAAGTTGTAACAAACATTTATCAACTGTCTCAAGTCGTTAACACATATTTTGACTGCATCAACATCTAAAAAGTTGACACAAGCACGTTTAAATTGTACCAACTAATAAAAGGTTGGGACAAACATCATACAGATACTACCGTTTTAGAAAGACTTAAGAAATAGTATTTTACTGTGAAAACACCGTAAACCACTGAAACAGTCCACAAATGACTCTGGATAGAATATTTTGTTTTTTAACCCCCTTGGAAAAGACATAAATGAACTGAAACAATGAAATAAGGCAACTGTCACAATCCTTAACATTTGTTATCAGAAGATCTGACAGTCATGTGCAGTCTTCCACAGACTAATGACTGTTACTGGCAATGGCAGTTGTTTTTTCGATCATTTGTGTATCTTGTCATGTTCATTTTCACCGTTATAGTTTTTAGAATAAATGTTATAACGTTAAAACTAGCTAACAAAATTATATATATAGACAATAGTGGATTAAACCAGTTACATACCATCTGTCCAACATACGTGTTTACTTTTTTTTAACGTGTTTATCTATAACAACTGAGCGACACAACCGTGCATGCGCTTCGGACACATGAACTTTACAACGTACACATGAACTTTACAACGTGTTGTTTTCATTTTTTGCAATCTAATTAAAAACCGATCTCTCATCGTTCCCGTTTTCTGATATGTTGCGTGGGAGATCTAATGAAACCCGCTTTGAGGTCACATGTGAGTGAACTGAAAGTTATGAATTTATAATGATATGCAAATGAGTTGACGACCTATTAATAAGCCAATCGAAAAAGTTGAGGAATTATTTGGACTGACAATTTCTTCGTAAATAAAAGGAGTTACATCCCTTTACCTTACGATAAACTTTTAAGATCGTGGAAGACTCATTTCATTGGTCAAAAAAGACACACCTTCGAGGTCACTCACATGTGACCTCAAAGCGGGTTTCGTTAGATCTCCCACGCGACATATCAGAGCGATGAGAGATCGGTTTTTAATTAGATTGATTTTTTTGATACATTATAAGGAAATAGTTTTCAAAGATACGCTTCTAACACAAAATCGTCACCGGTACGGTTATGCAGTTGAACGATTGAAAAAAGGCAATACAAAAGTTCCATAGTCATCCTCACAAATTGCTTGTCCAGTGCAATATTTCTGTATGTAAACTCACAAGCAGTATGTTTGCACGGATCGAGATCTTTGCAATATTCATCAGAACTGTAAATTAACCATTGACGATCAATTCTCGAATGCAATATTTTGACTGAGTGTTGAATTACATGGCTAGTAAATCATGGTATTCAAACGACACATCATTTGTCTTATTTCGTTTGAAATTCACTAGTTTATACCTCGGCTTTTGTTTCTTTTGCTTTGGTTGGTGTTTAAATGAAATAACGATATTTGAATATTAGTTTATATTATCTTGAAAAGTTTAAAAACTCGACAGAAACTTTGATAGAAAAAAACAATCCTTTATTAATATCTACAAAACTCTTTTGTGACTTTAATAATAAAAAAAATATCATTTGTTTTCTTTTCATACGGGATGTACAGAAACACATCTACGTTCATTTTTATCTATAAAGAATTTAACTCCGTACTATCTTACAATACATTTATTTTTGGCATTGCACACGTCATGTCTTCTTTGAATGTCCATGACGTTAAATTTCTAACCCTTGGATATGTTTAAGTTGATTTCAGTCTCTGATACCTGTTTTTTTAATTATTATTAATTGGTTTTGTCTTTTAACTACCTGTCAGTAATTGCAAGTACTCGCATATAGTACTTAGTTATCGGAAGATGTGGTATGAGTGCCAATGAGAAAACTCTCCATCCAAGTAACAATTTATAAAAGTAAACCATTATATGTCAAGGTACGGCCTTTAACACGGATCATTGGCTCACACCGAACAGCAAGCTATAAAGAGCCCCAAACATTTCAAGTGTAAAATCATTCAGACGAGAAAATCAACGGTCTAATCTATCTAAAAACGAGAACGAGAAAACTTTATGAACTACATAGACAGACAACTGTCTTGTTAATTTCAGCTGTTGATACTATTTGTAAAGCTTTTTTTGTAATTTAATGTTTACTTATTCAGGGTTATATCTGGTCTATATACCAGCTTTGATAAGTGGTTTGAGCCAAGTTTCTGTGTTGAAGACCGTCCTTCAACCTATAATGTCTCGATTTTGTATATTATAACTTGGATGGAGAGTTGTCTCATTGGCAGTCATACCACAACTTCTTATATCTAGTTACGAAAACATGTTTGAGAGTAAAAACTACTGTGCTTCATCTGTGTTTCTACTTATTTTATATTCTATAATCAATAAAAGTTGTACAATTTAAAACAGTATAGTGTATATAAGAAAAAACGTTATGCATGATACGCAGTCTTTTGTAAAGTCAAGATAGAAATGTGAACGAACTTAGAAGGGATACACCCGTCCTATAACATTAAAAGAAGAATTGTCAATATTGTCATACCTAAGTTCGAGTATCTCCCATTTAACACGTATGCCCGACATGTTAATCATTTTTCCACACCATCAAATAGAGTTCTAAAACGGTGTAAAGTTTTCTTAATACCGATACAGTTTCACGCTTGCAAAGTGCTGCGATTCTTTCAGATGGCTGTCGGTCATTCTTTCCATGACTAATCTTTTGTTCATTAAGTCGCACAATTTTCATTTGTAAAGCCGCCATTTTCTTCGCAGTGTCACATTGAATTATTCTCAGGCCATCTTTTATATCAGATTTTGAATATATTTCACATTGAAGTTCATATTTGTGTTCTTGTTCAGCCCTTGGTTTTTCCTTTTGTTTTGTTAAAGTTTGTTTTACAGGAGACATCCATCTAATAAAACGTGTGTCACCATTTCTGTCCAGCATGCCGTGATGGTTCTTTGTTTTAGGTACAAAATTAATTTTTCTTTTCTTTCCAGATCTACTTAAAATGTTGTTAACATGTTTGCTCTTAAAATCATATAGTTGTTCCATCTCCCCAACTACCTTTGCTAGAAACCCTACATTGGTCTGTTGTTTTTGTTTTGAAATATCTTCACTTGTAACGACAATCTTCTCATAGCTGAAGACGACAATTTCTTGCAAATTTAGTTTATTTATATGCAGTTTCCGTACTGGAAATGGACTTCTTGCGAAGACGGGACGAGGTGAATTCATTCCAAACCATTTGTATATCTCGTGCATGAAATCAAAATCGTGTAACCCTAGAATTTCATTGACTAAATCAAGCATTATTCTGCTATAATATTCTACTTGATTACAATTCGCTGTCATGATTGATCCAGAGTCCATTGCTTGAAACGTTCCGCCTCCTAAAATTGTATTACCGGTGGCATTCTTTACGCTTCCAGTAGAACCAACTAGAATCATTCGAACTTTTCCGCCATCTTCACCACAATTCCTTTCTTTAGCCTTTTGAGATACATATCGACTTGCTAAAACAAAATAAATTATAATTAAAAACCAATTGTTCAGAGAACAATTGAAAGTCTTTCCACAACAAAGAAATTTGGATCAGAAGGTAGTTTCTTCATACTGATGATATAAATAATGGTTTAATTATCTTTTTGAGTGATGTAAGGGAGATAATATGCTACTTCCGGTCTCATATGATAGCTTCTTTCACACTGATTCCAAAAATATATAGTTTCTATGTACTTTTGCATGTAGAATGGGAGATAATTGGTTACTTCCGGTTTGTTGGAAGTCATTTTTATTCTTCAGTAATCAGTTTATGTATCTATATGACAAAATATATGGATTCTGAGTACTTGTATGTGAAAAAACTGCAAAAAAAGCTACTTCCGGTTTTCTCAAGGTCACTTCCGGTAACCATTTTTCAAGGTTATTTGTCACTTAACCTTTTGTATAAGGTCAAATGTCTTTGTAATGAACTTACTTGAAGATATAATCAAATAACCTCATATCAAGACATTTCAGGGGCAACAACTCCTATAAGATGCCATTTGTTTGTATAAGACTAAATGTAGCATATCTTCATTACAATTAAGCAGACATTTTGCACTTGTTCTTTTTTATGTATCTCTCAAAGTGAGTGAGAAAATGCAAAAACAAGCAAAAGTCACAATTAAGAATTTGACCTTGACCTTTGACCTTGACCTCATTTTCTAAGTTAAGACCTAAGGGACTCAAATAAAAGCATTCCAGGGTTAGACGATTAATTGTTTATGAGTTAAATAAACATACCGACAAATTTATTTTGTAAAGGTAGATAACTCCTATAAAATTTCATCGAATCGCTTCGATCAAAATACGCCAAAACTTTCTGAGGATGTAACGAACAATGTGTAAAAGAAATTTTGTCGATATCTTTTTTTGTTACAGAGGAGATGCACTCTGATTATAAACAGTGAATAGGGAGATAACTCTTACAAAGAAAATGGTTCGGCTTAGCAGGGTGAAATTTAAAAGCGCATAAACTATACGATACAATATGAGAAATATCTAAGCGACATATTGCGAAACAAACATTTATCGCAAGAACAAAAGTTGGCGGAAAAAAAAAATAAATAATAATAATAATAATTAAAAACCAATTGTTCAGAGAACAATTGAAGGTCTTTCCATATCAAAGAAATTTTGATAAGAAGATAGTTGTTCATACTGATACGATAAATAATGGTTTAATCATATTTTTAAGTGATATAAAGGAGATAATATGCTACTTCCGGTGAAATGAATGTCACTTCCGGTCTAATATGATAGCTTCTTTCACACTGATTCCAAAAATATATAGTTTCTATATACTTTTGTATTAAGAATGGGAGATACATGGTCACTTCCGGTTTGTTGGAAGTCATTTTTAGTCTTCAGTAATAAGTTTATGTATCTATATGACAAAATATATGGATTCTGAGTACTTTTATACGAAAAAATTGCAAAAAAGGTTACTTCCGGTTTTCTCAAGGTCACTTCCGGTAGTCATTTTTCAAGGTCATTTGTCATCCAACCTTTTGCACAAGGTCAAATGCCATTAAAATGGACTTAGTTGAAGTTATAATCAAATAACCTCATATCAAGACATTTCAGGGGCACTAACTCCTATTAGATGCTATTTAATTGTATCAGACCAAATGTAACATATCTTCATAACTATATAGCAATCATTTTGCACTTGTTCTTTAATATGTACCTTTTCAAGGGTTGGAGAAAATGCAAACACATGGAAAATTCCGAATTTAGAACTTGACCTTGACCTTTGACCTTGACCCCATTTTCTAATAAAGGGCCTAGGAATCTCAAATAAATACATTCCAGGGTTATACGGTTGACGGTTTATTAGTTAATAACACATATTGAGAAAATAATTTTGTAAAGGTAGATAACTCCTATAAAATTTCATCGAATCGCTTCGATCCAAATAAGCCAAATTTTCCTTAGGATGTAACGAACAATTTGTAAAAAGAATTTTGTCGCTATCTTTTTTTGTTACGAAGGAGATGCACTCTGATGATAAACAGTGAATAGGGAGATAACTCTTACAAAGAAAAGTGTTCGGCTTAGCAGGGTTAAATGTAAAAGCGCATAAACTGTACGATAACAATATGAAAAATATCTAAGCGACATATTGAGAAACAAACATTTGTCGCAATATCAAAATTAGGCGGAAGAAAAAAAAAAAAAAAAAAAAAATAATAATAATAATAATCAGAAGAAATACAATAGGTCTTTCCACAGAAAGGTGGAAAGACCTAATAATCAGAACAAATACAATAAGTCTTTCCACAGAAAAGTGGAAAGACTTAATTATATGAGGTACCATATACGAAGACACAAGCATTTGCAATAGGAAAACGAAACTGAACATAATTTCATTGATATTTCTTCTTAAAAATGGCGATAGGCAACATATATTATATGCTAACAAAACACATATAAAAAACAACTAATGAGTGACATCACCATTCATTTTATGCCGAACACTATAACTCTTTTTGTTACCGTCTTTGATTGCTTGGTATGTATAGTATTGGTTATACTTATTTCTGAAGAAATACGTTGATCCATTGTTCGTAACATCTGCATTATTTTTATGGGGTTGATAGTTGTTTCATTGGTTACCATACAATTGCTCCTTATTCTAGAAATTAGTTAAAAACTGTTCTTTTCCTCTTTTCTCAATAGTAGTCCTATATATAATTATCGCTTGTCGAAAAATATGTATATTGCATGTTCGCAACAGGACAATACAAAAATTAAAAGGAATTCTACTGTTTCAATTATCGTATGTACATCTTCCTTCAAACTGATCATATGAATGAATATAAAATACGAATCAGAACTATAAGGAAATAGCTGGAAAAATCATTTGAAAAATTCTACATTGTATAAAGATAATTCATGACCGAATTGGTATATACAGAGGAGGTGTTTCGTTTTGCACACGGCACGCATATTCAAACTATATTATCGATCGCCGGAAGTCGGTTTGTAAGTTGAAAAAAGGCCGTCGAAGTATCAACAACATCAAACGCTTGGATAGATTCATCTGGAATTTGGCTTTATTGCATTGAGAAGAATGTTTTTAGTATAACAATTAGAGATTGTTCAAGTTTAAAAGTTAATGTACGTGTAGGACACGTTGCTCCATCAGACAAAACCCTAGTGAACCCTAGTGAAACGTTGCATTCTGTTTGCAGACGACGAGTTACTGAAGTCAATACTCAGCAACAAAACGTCACCAGCTTTGCAAGTTGTCAAGAATTCTTCTGATTTTAAGGTATTTTTGTTTTCCTTACCAAGAAATGTAAATGAAGTGAATTATTAGGAAACACTTTTTCTTTTCGAAAACCGATTTACATCAAACGTGCCTCAATCTAAAAAAGTGCCAAATCGTAGAGACTGGCCATAGACTACAGACCATATATATAGCCAGTTCAGGTAGCACAATACAAAGATTTTTTCACTCCCAATCAGACAACTTTAAACTGATGTAATTCATTTCATCCTTTTTTATATTTTATAAATGAGGTACCAAAAGAAAGAAGAAAGATTTATCTTTCAAATTGTGATAATTTCATTATGACATAGTTATTACATAATTAATTATTATGTAATTAGTTGCTATATTGTGATGTCCACACTTGAATGAATTTAGCGTCTTTGTTCTTCATAGCATCCCAAAACATTTTATAGATTCTTGTACAACACAGCTTGACCTCCAAAACTATGTCTCAGATTTCCAAAAACATCAATAGAACATATTTTATACCCAATTGAATTTAGTGGTCTCTTATGAATTGATGTTGCAAACTTCATTGAAGATTGATAAGAGAATGAAATGCAATAGGAAAAATTAAAGTCAATTTTTAACATTTTTTTTGTAAATTTTGGTTATCTTTTACAAAATCTTCTTCTCTGAAACTACAAGAACACACTGACTTTAAGAATTTTTCTCCTACCATGTAAAGACTTTTGTAATTTTGAAAATTGTAAAATAAAAAAAATCACTACCCTTTTTTTCTTTGATTTTACCATGGTACGATAGTAATAGGAAACACATATATTATTTTATTCGGCCTAATCAAATTTTCCCGGCAATAGGGGAATGTGTCTTCAATCTGCCTATGGTCCTTATGATCAATATTGCACTGCTAGTTTAAAAAAACAACCAGATAATGAAATATGTAAAAAAAATATACTTATATGGTCCGACCATACGCGTATGGTCTGACCGTCAGCGTATGAACGGGGAAATTAACAAGTTTACAGTTAATACTTAACTCTACATAAGATATAACCCTTCTTATTGTCACATCATTGAAAAACACTATCAAAGGTCATTTTACCATATTAAAATGATAACAAGATTAACTAAACAAAATAAACAGTATCACGCATTCATTTTACTCACTAGTCACAACTATAGTAAACACATTTTATACCAATTTGTTTTTACGATTCAATGGCAATATGTCAACTTGGGAAGATATTTTCCAAAATTTCTTAATGAACTGTTATGGAATGTCCGAAGTACCCTGGTATCGCTGCGCGCAGCTGTTTAGAAGGCTTACTGCAAAAGATCGTGCACAACCAAGACGTGCAAATGCAGAAAACAAATGGTACTGCGTGGAAGTAAATGTCACCATAAGCATAAATGCAATAATATAATTACAGATGAAACTAATTGTGGCATCAATATTTGATGTTTATGTTGCCTTTGAATTATAAGATTAATACATTTTCATGTAATCATCATTGTTTTCTTTTAGATAAAGTTTATTGTTTTATTGAAACGTTTTTAATTCATATTTTGAAAAGATACCTATATGGTCCAAAATACTCATTTGGTCCGACCCGTTAATAACCGAACGAGTAAATACTCATATGGTCATGACCATATGCGTATGGTCCAAATACTCATATGTTCCGGAACATATATAGAAGGCAACAAGCCGACTTTAAAGACCATAGAAACAGATATGAACAATTAAAATAAGCAAACATGGTAATTTCTACCTTTTTGAACAGTTTAATTTCGTTTGTTTTATGTCAACTAAATATCAGCATGGTATTTGATGATTGTCAATTAAGATTAAATAACTTATTCAATCAAAATTGATCTTTCATTCTACTTTGATAAGCGGTTTAAGGACATACGATACAGTTTTGATCCCGTATTGACATTAATTATTTCTTCATTGAACTGACACCAATTCCATCTTTAAAATGTTACCAATATATTTTTGAATCGTATAAACAAACCGTTTTAATAATGATTACTCTCGACAAGATCTTTAATGTTTTAAACACAGTTTTTTTTACTGTTTGTTCATTAGACGCGTCAATTAAATTTTTTAGTTTTAATAACCAACATAGTACAAAGAATTGTTACATATCAGTACTTTGATAATCTATGTCTTCAATTTTTTGTGTATTTGGTTTTTCTTTATTTTTTATTTAGTGCTGTTAGTGTTTTCGGCATTGGATGTCCTTTGGTGTCACTTTAGAATGATGTGACATTCGTCTATAATTGACTGAGTGTTCTTCTATCAAACATTTCTGTGTAAATGAAGCATGAATATTTATGCAATATTTCAGGTGAAAATTGTACACACATTACAGTACTTATGCACAAATAGCGAAACTTCTATAGTTTAAATATGACATTAAAACGGAACAGTAAATAGTTATCAAAAGTACCAGGATTATAATTTTTTACGCCAGACGCGCGTTTCGTCTACATAAGACTCATCAGTGACGCTCAGATCAAACTAGTTAAAAAGCCAAACAAATACAAAGTTGAAGAGCATTGAGGACCCAAAATTCCCAAAAGTTGTGCCAAATACGGCTAAGGTAATCTACTCCTGGGGTAAGAAAATCCTTAGTAAAACAGTATCGTATGCAAAGGACTTTCGCGGTGGAAAATAATTTTCAAATTAGAATTGAAAAAATATTATGGCACCCGTAGATAATTTTTCATTTAACAATCGGTTAGACATTCAAGTCCATATTTTAAAGGTCATAATTGAATGCAAATGTCTTACCCATGGTTAAAAAGAAAAAAATCTACGGCTGCCATTAATTATTTCTTCATTGAACTGACACCAATTCCATCTTTAAAATGTTACCAATATATTTTTGAATCGTATAAACAAACCGTTTTAATAACGATTACTCTCGACAAGATCTTAAATGTTTTAAACACAGTTGTTTTTACTGTTTGTTCATTAGACGCGTCAATTCCATTTTTTAGTTTTAATAACCAACATAGTACAAAGAATTGTTACATATCAGCACTTTGATAATCTATGTCTTCAATTTTCTGTGTGTTTGGTTTTTCTTTATTTTTTATTTAGTGCTGTAAGTGTTTTCGACTTTGGATGTCCTTTGGTATCTATGCTCTAAGTTTAATCATGTTATTCATTATTTCCACCGCCGCTAAATTATCAGTTCTTGGCTTTCAGTTAGAACACGCCAAATTTAAACCAGGAATTATTTCAGTATACGATTATAATAATGATATCCTAATACTATCATAATGCTATCTTTTAATGAAAAAAAAATACTCTTGTATCTTCTTAATACACATTAATATAAATTTTTGCTGAAATTCTAGCTTCAAGAAACATAGTTTTTCTACATTTTCAGACGCAGCATTTTTGAATCCCCTATCATTACAATTAAAGCATATATATTTATATTCAAAAATATATTTATCAAAAATTTGTCGATTTTTAACCAAAGAGTATGACTTTTTACAAACTCTTTCCTCACGTTATTCTAAAAAGAAATTGACAAGGATCATCCTATTCAATTATACAAATAAAGGATTCTGTTCATAAAACTTATTTAGGCCAGATGAAGCATTCTTGATTTATAATAAGAACATACAAATGTTGACGGACGGACAGACATGCATTACTTGCCTTATGGCACGACGTACTAGTGGACATTGTAAAACAATATTTTGAAAAGCATATGCAGCATTCATTTTGTACTCATAGTTCAGAAAATATTATCTCAGTCATTCATATAAAGGACAAAGTCATATTCTTTTTTACATTTATTGCCTTTTGTAGTTTTGTAAAAAACGAATATCTTTTAAATCAGATTTTTTTTCAAAAGAACAAGGTTATCAAGTTGAACCATTTTGACAGAAAGTTTTCTTTTTTACAAAATGAGTCCTTATAAAATAGATTGTCTTTTGACTTTGGATATGCTTCCTCGATTGTATTTTTTTCCCGATCGCATATAAGATTTTTCACCATCATATCACAATACTCCACCACCGTCACTTATACATTAAGACTATTATTATACCAGTCGTGTTATAATCCGTATATGAAACAAAGATCGGTGTATGGAACATTGATCCATTGATGTAAGATTAAGTTATTTGAAACAAATTACAAAGCATTATCTTGAAGATAAACGAAACACAAATGTTTGTAGTGAAACCAGATATAAATGACAAATATAAAAATAAGATTCCAAAAATAAACGATACAAGGGGAACAATCGCAATTCATTTTTACAATGCCAAAAGACACAATAGATTGAAACAAAAACATCAATATTAAAACATTAACAGAAAAAGGCAAACTTAACACCCAAACACAACTATTGAGAGTTAGAAAACTGAATCATCTATGTGTTATCCAATTGCATCAAAATTAATAAAATTTGACATTCCGAAATCACTGCATTTTTTAGGAACAAACGATAATACATTTCTAATCTTAACCATGTTCACATTTTAAAATTCAACAGTAATGTAGCAAGCAAGCTAATGTTATCAAAAGTGATACAGTTTAACAATTATGTTTTGCGTTATTTTTTTCGTGTTCAGACTGAAATGCAAACTTATATAAAGATACCAATCCTTTTGATCTTACATTTGTAATTATTTTTCCAAAATGAAGTGTGAAGTGAACTTTTCTGATGATGTTGTTTGTCTTTCATGAACTTATGATTGTATTGCCTCTTTTGTAACTTCTTCCTTTGATTTGCATTGTTTACACTTATCAAACCTGATGTGGTACACTTCGCTGGTGATGCCTTCTGTATTGTATTGTTACACCAGATTTTAGGCTTCAAGGCTATCGATCTATATTGTTGAACATTCGACTCCACTGATAAATCACCAGTTTCATTTAATGTCATGTCCATCGGACAGATTACATCATTCTTTAAATAAAACAATACAACATATTATGGTGTAGCAGTTCCTTCACAATTGCAAAGTGTATTATCCTGTAAGCCTTCAAGTAAAACAAATATAATGCTACATAAGTTTAGAACATAAAGTCAAACTGACACACTTAAAGTATTCCTACCAATGCGCCAATACCTTTTCTATAGGATTTCTAGTCCCCGAATGTATAACCAGCCCAGTAGCTAGTGGTTCATTACAGACATGAAAATATATGTACAGTCGGATTGAAATTTTACCGTGAAATTATTTCCCATATGTGAAAATGTTTGATGCTTAGCTAATTTGCAAGGCGAACATGAAATCTTTTCATGACGACTGCTAAACAAAAGACTTATACATGCCCCTATAATAAAATGCAATTATGGACATTTGAATGTCGAATCAACAGTTTGTTCCCATAAGAGTGATTTGTACTATTTTTTTGCCCTCTGTTCGTGTAAAATAAACATAGTTTATTTGGAAAACATGTGCACATATAGGTTTCAATTTTTAAATACAGCTGTTTCTCGAACCACGCCTCTTTCAGGGAGGGTTATAATATTCATAGATAGGACAATATCCCTAATGGACCTTGAAATGAGGAACTCAAAAGTTGTCTGTAAATAAAAAATCTCTGTGTAGTAATATTTGACACATTTCTATGATAAACAAGTGACTGAGCTTAAAGATTTGTGTTGATTTAGAAAGTAAGGGAACATAGAATAAATGTGTAAAAACTATGGAGTTATTAAATGTGTTCAAATTATTAATTTTTAAAAGAACTTGTTGTGTTAAAAAATAGATGTTTTACCACGAGGAGCCGCATCACAAAAGGATATTCGGGGTTGGCCGAAAATTAAACCACATGTGTCAAAATGTCTTGGCTTCGAAACGAGCCATCATACATATCCAAGTTAATGATATGGACTGAGCAACAGAAGAAAACGTTACCATTACCGTCTATGGAGAACCAATTGCGAACCGTGACCCAGATATGATAATTTGTTAACGTACTGGTTCCCACATATACTATCTCTGTTTTTCATTTCATAGGGACATCACTTGGGAAGGTAACCAGTATAGAAAAACATAGTTTCACCTAAATTTTAATTCTTAGGAAGTCCTAAAATGGAGGTAAGGGTAGTATAGAATTTTAGTATTAGTTAAAAATCTAAAAAGTTCAGGGCATTTAAATGTTGAAAATATGCCGCACAGCCCTATATTTTGACCTTTGAATAAAATAGTAGTGCATATACACTTTCAGTTCTGGGAAATTTTCATATAAAAGTGTCATATTTTTAGACGCAAAGGGAGTTACTATTGAAAATTGCATTGTCTATATTTACAGAATTGCTACCTATAGCCTTATAATAGGAAGTATTACCGTTCTATGTTTGCCATTTTAAATAAAATTTAGTAACAAAAAATGATAAAAAACGAGATAAAAAATTTAACGTCACAAAAAGAAATTGGTTATGCCATGTCCGTTTACAGTAATTTTATGCGACTGTAATACAGGTGAGAGGTTTGGCTACTTGTAAAACGAGGTTTGAACGAGGTTCTAGCACTGTTGTCTTATAAAAACAATAATCATATGTTTAATGGTTAAGAAGTAACAAGAAGAAAATGTTCCACACTATTATGACATTTGACCATACTTTTCTGTCAATTTGCTATATCATTAACGTAAGATAAATTTATATACTTTACAGATGTTTTATATAACAATGTATAACATAGAGTTAACTTTTTGACCCTTTTCATACTATTTTGTCATCTTACTATATCATGAAGATAATTTTTTAAATTTTATACTAGCTATGAAAACATCTTGATATAACATGGAGATAATTTTCAATATTGATGTGCTTTATATTTTGTAAATATTATCAAGGAGATGCATCTGATAACATAACTAGCAGAAAATGTTGACTAATTTTGAAGCCAAAATTTTATCAATATAAATATATATGTGTTGTGTTCTTTTCTAATCCGATGTTGTGTTTGGGTGATGTCAACCGTCATTTTTTAGTTATTATTTTCCTGTCTCTTACCGATGAAATAATCAATCGATCGTTTGCTGTGTCAAGTTTTAAAGACATCCTCATTTTTGAATTTGCATTGTAGTTCGATATTTTAGTCAATGCATTTATTTTCACAAAACAAGACTAAAAAATAAAATCACAAAAATACTGAACTAAGGGGAGAATCCAATCGGAAAGTCCATAATCACATGGCAAAATCAAATAACAAAACACATAAAAAACGAATGGACAGGAACTGTCATATTCCTGACTTGGAACAGGCATTTTCAAATGTAGAAAATGGTGGATTAAACCTGGTTTAAAAGCGCTAAACCTCTCACTTTGATGACAGTCTCATCAATTCCGTTATATTTACAATGATGCGTGAACTAAATAGACATAATAAATAAAATAGTCAAAATACGGGTACAGCAGTCATAATCGTGTAATTTTAAAAGGAACAATTTAACAGAACACAAAAAACATCTATCTACAAACACATTCATTGATTCTCGTGTCTGATGTCAGAAAATTTTATACGTCACATAAATTTGTCGTTCAATGTATATACAAACAATTTAAAAATTTCACATGGGCAATGTTAGGATACAGGGTTAAAAAACCAAAGTATGTAAGAATTAATTTCAGAAATAGAGCCGAGATTTAAAATAGTCCAAAAGTTATATAAAATGTATAAGAATCCACAAATAGTTCATTCCACTACGCTATTGAATAATTTTGAAGTTTGTGGTTCAACGTATTTTCTAATTCACAATAGAAATATATCATAATGACATATAATAGAACAATATCATATTGACGGGATCTTTTAAAGTACAGAGTCACGTTATAAGATCCAAAGAAACACAAAAAAAAATCGCATATACAAACACACCAGCCAAAAATGAAAGATAATACACACACATGGACGGGATGTTTAATGATTAATGAGAGGACAAACATAAGATTTCCAAAATAATTAGATGAAGTAAAAAGACTTCTTAGTCATTTAAAGACAGTTCATATATTTTACCTCGGTACGTAAATGCTGAAAGCATCTATCATTCTTGTGTGATATGAATTTGTCAAGTGTATCAAACGTCAGCGTACAATCCCCACAATAGAATTCGTCAGCAATATGATCTACATAGCCTACAAAGAATCATAAAGTTTTTGTTAATATAAAATAATCTATTTCAAGATTTTATCTACCTTTGGTCAAAATGTATTTATGGACTGGGGTTATACATAACTTAAAAGATTAAGACAGAAAATATGTCGAAAAATTGACATTCAATTATATATAAATGTATGTGTTGGCGTTGTTATTGTATATTTAGCAATGTGTCTAATACATATAATTCTTGAGGAAATTTATAATTTCTTTTAGACGAATCGATATTTGTATAAATATTCATACCCGTTGCTATATCAAAAACATGAACACGATAAAATGGTGTTTTGACTGCATATTTCTGGAATATGTCATTCACCAAATCATCAAGTGCTGAATAAAAGTGTTTGGTGTCAAGAAACAAAAGTACATCCACTTTCATCCATACTACAACACATCCTATTGTCATATATTTCACCTCCATGGAATTATGCTTTGGATCGAGTATTCCCTGTTGCCAATCCTTTTCTATTTCATGTGAAAGGTCGTGGTCATCTGTCGGTATAGTAATTCTTGAAACTACAACAAATACCTGGTTGGTTAGTTGTTTAAAAGTTTGTTGCAACGCACTGATTATTTCAACTCCGAATAGGAATTTATCTGACATGTAAATGTCAAGATTGATTTGATTTAATTCTGCATTATCATCCTGAAAATGTTACAACCCCCCCCCCCCCAAAAAAAATAAACCCCGAAAAAACCTTAATTTAATTTTTGTTGAACTACACTTATTGACAAAGGAAACAAAACCAACAATCTGAAATAGTACCTTTACAATGACACCACTGATTTTATATTAATGCACCACACACAATTTATGATATTCATGATATATTCATTACAATTACTGTTATATAAAGGTACAGATTTATCTTTTTATAATACGGACATCTGCTTATACATGTTGATGAAACTTTCTTGAATGTTCTAAGGTAGAATATATAAAATATTGTACTCAACGCAAATGTTTGGTTGCATATTAATAATAGAACACAGTCTACATAAGGCTTTTCAATTTCTATCTGCCTTTAAAAGTACAACATCACAACTATATCCTAATTCAATGAAAAAAGTCAACTATGACTTACTTATATAGTTCTTGTATTCATTTTTGATTAGTTCGTCTTCCTACAACAGAACAAATAACGTTTATTATAA
Source organism: Mytilus edulis (assembly GCA_019925275.1). Lineage (NCBI taxonomy): Eukaryota > Metazoa > Mollusca > Bivalvia > Mytilida > Mytilidae > Mytilus > Mytilus edulis. The sequence continues at coordinate 96,446,527 of CM034360.1, read as the reverse complement.
AGAAAAACAAAAGAAATATGTTTCAGACTCGGTCGATATACTATACTCGGGTAGAACGTTATTATCATAGATGAACGTTGCCCTCATTTGCTAATCACTTTTTATTTTGTTGTGTTGATGTCTCTTTAACTCCTTAACTCCTAAACATGGACAAGGAATTTATTTTATTTACCTTATTTTTCTTAAGTAAAAGTTTTACACCGAGGCAAACGTGTGTCTTGATAAGAAACCCCGCCAGCCGTATCCTGAAGTGTATAACAAACTTGAACCCTAAGCTAAACTATATATTTGCTTTCATTGATTATTAATGAAAAAGGACGGAAAGCATTTTAATTGGCAATACAAACCATGATTTGTAAGATTTCTTTTAACATGAAACCCTTTAGTAACCTTACTTTGTCCATCTTCGTTCAAACTTTGACAAGTGAGTAAATTTTACAAATGTCAAGGAATGTAATTCAGTTATTGTCGTTTGTTGCTGTGTTAATAATTTTTTTTCGTTGACTTCTTTGAAATTTGTTACATTTGTCTTTTCAAGACCTTTTATAGCCGACTATGCGGTACGGACATTGCTCACTGGTAGTAGAAGTGGGACGTTTAAAGACGTATCGTATTCGTATCTGATACGTTGAATCATCTGAACGTATCTATGGGTTATTGTTTGGTTAATCATTTAAATGTTTAAATAGTTCATGTATATGTTTGTTTTCTTCTATCTTAGTTATCTTTTGGTCATTAATACACTCTTTTTATGAGATGATAGTTTTTAATTTCTGATAACCGTATACATCTAAACAATAGATATTTAAAACATACTCATATGCCAGGCCTGAATTTGAATAATAAAGCCAGATGTACGTAATCATTGTTTTATTGCATTTTATAGAAAATAGGAATTTTGTGGCAAATTAAGCAAAGATTTTGCAGAAAACCTCAGAATTCATTACAGAGATTTTCGTTATGAAATCATGTACTAAAATTACTCGCTTGTTAGTCCATGAATATAAATGTACTAGTGTTTAATTTTATCAAAACATCATAAACAACCTTTACATTCTAAAAATCCTCGTGATGAGTCACTAAAGTCGAACGCACCCTAGAAGGTGATTTTGAATTGATCCATATCTATATCTTTAATGAACAAAAATCATAGCTAGCACTACATGTATTAATCCTCTATATTACACGCACCGAATTGTCAAACATTAGAGGACAAGGGGAAAGGATGTAGATTTTCTTTAAAATGTCCATATGTTTAGCGTTGAACCAACAAAAGGGTACACAATACTTAACTTTGTTTGTGTTATAATTGAACTTAATTCATGTGTAGTTCTAATGATTTAAATACATTTAAAGTATATAGATTGATACGAAAACACATGTGATTGTCAAATGTGTGTACATGTTAGCTTTTAGTGTCGTCCATGTAATGTTTTCATAATTGTATGACAGGCACTGTAAATATATTGTTGATATATCTTTTTAAGGGCAATAAATTTTATTAAGTCAGGAGTTTGACATACATGTAAATATAATACACCATGATACGTCAACGTATCGGATACGGATACGATACGTCTTTAAATGTCCCATTTGCATTATTCACGTATATGGATACGTGCTGGAACGACGTATACGTATTGGGCAGATTTGTATAAAATAACGTTTTAGTCCCGACCTCAATTAAAACTAAACATATGTAAAATATGAAACAAATGTTGTTGATATATAGTTAAAACACTAAATATTTATTGTTTATATTATACCTGGAACATACACGATTCGCATTTAATAACTGAGTGTGATAAGTGTATCTTTTTTTATTTACAAATATGAAAGGATCAAATCGAACACATTTTGATAACGAAAATTTACAGGAACATTATGTGTCAATAAAAGTGCTACTAAAACTTTTAAGAGTTGACTTGTTGGAACTTTGTACAGACATCATAGGGATACTTTCAGTAGGGTTGTTTGTTTGTGTGCAGCTCTTGCGGCCCGAAGAACCTATGCGTTTATTTAATCTTATAGTGGGTTTATTAGTATTATATGTATGTGATTTTTATATATGATTGATCCTTCTTATTTTAATGTTATGCATTATAAAATATGTTCATCGGAACCAACTTGACTTAATTTTTCCTTTCCTCAAATACGTGTTATACGATACGTCGATACGGATACGCCAGCAAATACGTGAATAAGGCAAATGTTCTTATAGAAGTAAGACATTTAGTTGTCAGTTTATTTTAGATTTATGAGTTTGACTGTCCCTTTGGTATCTTTCGTCCCTCTTTTAAAGATGTATCGTATCCGTTTCTGATACGTTGACGTATCTGAGAAAATATCTGTGTCTTATTTTTTAATAGATTATTTTCATGTCCGTCTCAAAATCAATGTGTCCTTCTATAGCCACGTGTATTACGAAATTGTGTAGTAAAATCAAAACAGCAATGGTACAATAGAAATTTGCCATATTGTGAATATATACAAAGGAAACTTCGTTAAGGAATTCGGGACATTGTGTCAAATACAGTTAAAATCTACAGACTTGAATAAGAGATTTTATCATAAAAAACACAGTTTACTCACTTCTAATGTTCTAGCGTTTATTGTTAAAAATTCATAAACAACTATATTTAAAAACAAACTCGTATTAAGTCACTTAAGTCGAGTGCACCATAGTAGGTGTACTTCGCTACACATTTGAAAAAAGGATTGCCGACTAATTTATAAATTTATTATTATTGGTATCAGTAATCAATTCTGATGTGGATGATTCAATTCCCTTTTATTAGCAAATTTAAAGTATATGTATGAATATTGTTAAAGTTAACTTTATTTGTTTTATATAAATTCTACTTCACGCCTGGGTAGTTCTAATGTTTCAAATATCACATTTCAAAACATATACAAGTATATAGATTGACACGAAAATCACGTGTCTGTTATATGTGTGTAAATGTTAGCTGATGTTGTCGTCCATGTAATGTTTTCATAATTGTATTATAAGTACTTTAAATAAAGTAGAAACATCACGTTTAGGGCAATAAATATAATTAAGAAGCAAGATATTTTATCGTGTGTTTTTCTATGTTGTGATGTTATGCTATTGTTTCAGAAAAAGGGAGAAGGTGTTTGGTACCATTAAAACGTTTAGTCCCGCTGCAAATATTTGCACCTGTCCTAAGTCAGAAATCTGATGTACAGTAGTTGTCGTTAGTTTATGTAATTTATACGTGTTTTTCGTTTCTGTTTTTTTTTATGTAGATTAGACCGTTGGTTTTTCCGTTTGAATGGTTTTACACTTGTAATTTTGAAACCCTTTATAGCTTGTTGCTCCGTGTTGAAGGTCGTTCACTGACCTATTATGTTTTTTTTTTTTAAATTGTTATTTGGATGGAGAGTAATAAATATAAATAGATACAAATAATACATAAATTAAACATTCATAAACATGAAATAAAAGGGATCATCGCCTGTTCCTTTTCCCAATCTCTTTTCCAATTTCTCGATTACTATTTAGGCACATAAATAATCACTTGAATAATAACCCATATATACGTTTAGATACTTCAACGTATTAGATACGGATACGATAGTCTTTAAATGTCCCACTTCTAATGGTAGTATGCTGACCAATAAATGTTAATTTCTTTGTCATTTGGTCTCTTGTGTAAAGTTGTTTTATTGGCACTTGTACCACATTTTCTAATTTTTTAAAAAGTATGTTCAGTACGAGAATAATTTAAAATATATACAGTAAATAAGTGAACATTGGATGAATGTCGTGGAAATTTAGACTGCCACGGGAAAGGGATGATCAATCGGATAGGGACGGACATTGTTTCATTTCACTTGTCACCGATGGAACCATCAAAGAGTTGTTGAAGGGTTCTAAACGTGAAAACAGCACGACACTCTCTACACGCGGCATTTAATATAACGTCCCCATTCTGATCGGAGGTGGATGCGTACTTGTGCATACCGCATATTCAAACAAACGTCATCTTTGGAAATACTTGAAGTAACGGACATCACATTAAAACCCAGTGATATGACTGGCATTAAAAAAATCTTCAAACAAAGGAGAATTTAAAGATTGTTCTTTATTTAAGAAATAGATACTTTTTAAAATGGCTGTTGGAATTTCTTAAAATGTGTTTTTTTTTAATATCTTTAAAAACTTGCATTGGACACTATTGGTAATTTTCTATGCTCATGCTATTTGATCACTACTCACATTATGCAAACGCCATAATTTAAATGCGGGTTGTAATATTTCAACTTGTAAAAGCAAGTGTCACAAGGTGAGGCTTGCATGCTTGTTTTCTTTAATCCACGAAAAATGATACCCACGAAAATGAATGAATACACAGCATATTTTCACGACTGTTTGTTATTTCTCTCAACTTTTTTAAAATAACAATTATCACAGCTGAACACGATTTTGATATAAAGTAGTCAACACGATTGTTTAAAATTTCATAAAAGATATAATGCATGACGCAAACATGGTTGAACTAAGAGAATTAAAATAATCTTGCATTTAACACCAAGTTTTAAAGATAACTTTATAATTTGTCTAACAGGTTTTAAAATTGACCATTCATTTTTGATTTCAATCATTTTCTAAGGAATTGCATTTGTATGCATCAGTGAATTGTTACAAATTTTAAGCAATAATTTTATTTCCAGATTTGAAACTTATTGCAAATTCATTTTCGATATTGCTGAAAAGATATTGGTATGCAATATGATAGCCAACTAGATTACCCCTCAATTTTAAAAAAAGATGATGTTGACATCAAATAATGATTATTAAATGAAATGAAATGAAATTGAGTCATATGTTTTGACAATTTGTTTATTTAAAGATAACTAAAAAGTTGGTACTAAATGCATGTATTTCTAACAGTTCTTAGAACTTACCTTTTGTTTGTTTTTACACTCTACTTTGTGTTGCATAAACTGGTCCAATGAAGTAAATAGCCAACTACATTTACCACATATAAACTTGTCCATTTTCTTAAAGCCTTTAACGTTAAAAGAACATAATATACGAAAATACAATGTTTGTATAAATACTATAAGTATTCATTTGCTTAGACTATTTGCATTTGATGCGAACCATCCGAATATGATTTTAAAATCTATAGTGTCTGGTTTTATATTAAATTATTTGTGTACAATTTTTACCAGAGTCAGAGATATTGAGTAAATTACTATACTAACAAGAGAGGTCATTAAAAAAAGATCCAAACAATAACTAACTTCAATGAAACGGTTCTTGTCTTATTCAAGATTTCAGAAAAAGAAAAAAAGAAATTAATTCAAACAATTCAATAGCTAGGTCGATGGGCTTAAATTAGAAAATTACCAAGTTGACCAACTTATCAAAACTATAATGAAATTGACAAGAAATTCTTTCTATACAATAAGGTACATGTTCGTGTAGCCAAATCTCCTCATCGAGTTTTTTTCTTGAAAGTTTTATCTCAATGCTAAATAAATAATGATATCTGATCCTAACATGAGAAAGAATGAATAAATCATGAAATTTCAAAACATTGTGCACAAAGTATTGTACAGAATTATTCATAAAAAACCTTTTAAAACATGATGTCAATCTTTGTTCTTTATCCGATTAAACTTTGGATCGGATAAAAAACAAAGATTGAAAACATTCAAAGCCTAGAGTAAACGAAATAGAAAAATACTGTAAAACCCTATGTTTCCGAACAAGACCGAATAGGAACCAGGAATCAATAAATTTAAAGTCAAAAACATGCTGGGTGAAGCATGAATTTAAAGTCATGTCAAAAGTTATGCAAACAAAGTAACATACCAGCACAGAGACAAAAATCAGGGAAATACAAGTAAACAGAAAAATACTCATCTTCATCACGTAGAATCTTAAACTCTATAACATCTTGTTTATTTGTTAAATAAGCACTAAATTTTCAACTATAAGTTCTTGTCACTTTCCAATCAACTACATTTTAGATGAGGGACGGGAAAAGCATGGCTAATCAATTCTTTTGTCAGACACCGATAAACAAAGTATAAGTAGCAGCTACAAGCTATTGAATTCTGAAGCAGTTGAGAAATATAACCAGTTATCATATACTATAAGTAAAAACTTATCATTTTTACAGTATGATTATAGGATTGAACGCCCTTTTAAAAGAATTTATTGGTGTATAAACTGGACCAATTCACCCACAAACAATATGTTATGTTTGTGAGTGACTTGGTCCAGTTTATACAGAAATATATTCCTTTAAAAAGGCGTTTAATCATTATAATTCTTTAAGATTGCCAGAGCTAGGTAATATATTTTCCTTCACTCGTTATCTTTATCACACGCAAATTGTATATTTATGTCATTGAATAGGCCTGGCGCATGAATACATTTGTTGGTTGACGCAAAAATATGTACTCAATGGAATTTGCTATCTGATAAAAAGTAAACTGCAAAAACTCTTATTAGCTTTCAAAGGAATGTTTTTATGTATTATTGTATTTAACAATTAACGTGCAGTGAAACTAAATTTGATATCGTCGGTGTTATTATCGCCGTCACCTTGTCATGTTACGTTTGTTACGAAAAGAAGTTCGGTCAACGTCGTCTATCGAAAAATAACCAACTTCTAGATCAACTACCGGAAGTTCTCTTGACCAATCATATCAACGTATTCCCTAATATGCAAATCATATAAGAATTATAATGGCATAAAATTGACGTGAAGTCAATATTTTCCGAAATAGTGTTTAGCTTGCTGATATAAAAAGTCTATCACATGCTTATGACTATTAAAACAAGACTTTCTGTAACGTTACGCATGACATTCCGGCATTACTCGGCATATTCCGGAAAATACACCTCAATTGTACGCTTTCAGTGAAAAAAAAAACCCCAAAAAAACCATTCCATAGTAATGTTCAACACAATTATTAGAAAATAGGGAATAATTCCAAAAAATATATATTATACAATAAATGCATTTTTGCAAAGTTCCTTGATTAATTTAGTAGTTACTTTACATATGTCAATTTTTCAAACAGTGTTTTCTTGCTTTTTTTTTTATCGTCAATCTAAATACATGTATATATATTGTTGTTTTTCTCCTCTTTTGGGGAATTTGATAGAAAAAAATTTCATATCAGTAGAATTATATATGGTGTCTGACGTCCGTAAACTTTTCTTTTTTTTGAACCTCTACATAAGAACCACCTCAAAGGATCAATATATTAAACTGTTTTATTCTCCAATGTTGAAGCATATTATGGTCAATATCAGCCCTGGAGCCTTCATCTCTAGAATGAGATTGTACATCTGATATGTAAAATACCTTTTAATGATCGGATAGTATTTTATACGCTGGCGAATTTAATATATTACTGCTACGATGAGGAACATTTGTTTTAGGGTCTAACTTCTTTTTTTTTTACAAAGGTCTGACGGAACTTGTATATACAATTGAAAAGAACGGCTAGATTGAGGTACACAGTGAGTGCCCAAAGGGGAAAACCGATAGCCTGATGGCAAACTCTACATCCAAATTCAACATATATGTTGTCAGTGTCACTTGTTTTTCGTTGAATCTTGTTTTATTTAAGGGCTCATTTTAACAAAATATGTAAAAAAATCATATACCAAATCATTAATTTTTTTTTGTAATTACAGTATTTTCTGAAAACAAAATATTATAAATTATTCAATGTCTGTTTAATTACAGGTCTTTAAACATTGCCTAGCTTAATCTACCATAAAGAATATTAATTGTTTTTAACATATAAAAAATATCTTTTTTTGGCAATATTTACTAATCCAAATAATTTGTTAAGCGCCACCTTATTTATTTATCATTTGCTTTTCATCAATAAGCCAGAAAAGAAGTATATTTATGATTTCCACAAATGCTATCGGGAAAAGTAAACGAATGTTTTCTGAAGTGCACGGACACAGGTAAAAATGTAAAATCTGTAAACGCTCCTTACAACCGACTAAATGGACACAGAGTCATTACACGTTTACTTGAGTTGACATTTTTAATTACAATTTTGACCGCGTTAAAACAATTGTAATTAACGCGAAAATTGGAGTTGACAAATGAAATATTTGGACGCGGAGTTAACGTGCGTTTATTTTATGTTATGCTTGGTCTGCAACAAACTGTAAGTTACCATTTTTATTTGAGGAAAGCATTATGGATTATTTATTTTCAAGATGTTTTTTTCACGTATTAACTTTCATTAATAAGAATTGACCACAATTTGAACGTAATCATTTTTCTTTATTTGATGATCATTAACACTTAATATTATAAACAGTTATGTCAATTCTTTAACTTCCTTTGTCAGAATTACATGCATACAGGGGGATAAGATTTTAAACAAGTAAAAAAAATGACAGGTTCTTTTATGTGACACAGAATGGTTTGAAAGTGACTCTGATGAATGCACATGCAAGGCAGCAGTAAATTGTTATTTTAAAATTTTAATTTATCTAAATTTAAATTCAGAAAGGTTGACAGTTCTTTTTAAAGCTACAGTTTTCTTTGAAATAGGATTAATTTCTTCAAAATTGTCCAAGAAAAAGGTTAACCTTAAGAAACTTGATATTACCGATAAAATACCCTAGATTAAATAAACGTGAATTTGTAATGTTCCTTTAATTGGAGAGATTTCGAAACTCTATGCTTGTTTTACCTCAAGATAAACCATTCAATTGCCACTATAAATCATATACTATGTTATAATCCTGGATTAAGTCGACGAGGAAGGGCATTACACCGCTAATAAAAGCTATACTCAAGCTTTGATAATGAGATGTTCTAGATGGATAGACACACTAAAGGCTGGTTTATAACAATGTCATAAAAGCAGGGATTCGAATCCCGCTTAAGAAAATACCAAATGTGCGATATCAAACACTTGGGCGAAATACCAGATAATACATAAAGAGATTTTGGTGTTAGCCGTCTATAACTATATGTTTTCCGATGAGAAGCGTCTGTCGTAAAATTATCACATATTAAGAATATGTACTAATTATATATGAATTAGTCTTGATGTGACTGTAGGGTAAGTCAAAGTAACATATATTGAAACAAATATAACCAGCTGATCTGCAAGGTTATATACCATGTAATTGCAACTATACATCATGTGATTGGTAAGAAGATTAGACAAAGCCGCCAAGAGAAGCATTGCCTGACTAATGAAAGATATAATTTGGCAGGATAAACGAAGGCGCTTGTAACGTTACAGACGGTATTGTCACAATGTTACAAATGGAGGTTTTCGGATCACACAGAGGGAATGAACAAATAATTTACTTACGCACACTGCAAATCTAACATGTTTGCGTTAATTTCATATGAAGTCTCATTTTTAATAAATTTCCTTTTTACAAAACTTTGAATTTTTCGATAAAAAGAAGGATTTTCTTATCCCAGGCAAAAAATCAATATAGACCAATATGTGGACTACCTTAGACGTATTTGGCACAATTTTTTGAAACTTTGGATCCTCAATGCTCCACTTCTTTTTATTTGTTTGGCTTTATAAATATTTTGATATGAGCGTCACTGATGAGTGTCTGGCGTCTGGCGTACTAAATTATAATCTTGGTACCTTTGATAACTATTATAGCCGATAAGTTGTCACATATGTAGAAGTTTATTTATACATATACCTGGTTGTTTCGATAAATCTTTCATGGTGAAAACAGTATAATCCATCTGAAGATTAACTGCAGTTGATAAATCGGATCCTAATAGTTTCGATGAGATGAACTCTAAATAATAATATTCATATTAAAAGTGATGTTTTAAACTTTCGATGAAGTAATTAAAAGATACAAAATGACACTATAATTGATAACACAATATTTGCTCTAGTAACAATAACGTTTTCGGATGACAAGGAGAATAAAATGAAGAGATTATAGCTATTCAAAGCATTTAAAGAAAATAGTAGACAATACAGGAAAAATCAATGCAGACCAAATACGAATTTTGATGAGAATGATATAGTTGAACCCTTTGTACAAATGATGCAAAGTCAATAGTCTTGAGAACTTTTCTGACACTTCATTCAGTTCCATGCATATTTTCGCAGGAATATGGAATATGATGTATTCTGTGTGCATTTGCATTTACAGCGGTTTATCAAAATAAAGTATATATAGAACTTGAGATTACAAAAAGCCCTTTTCCATTACTTATGCCTTCGTCTTAGTAGTATGATTTTTTTTAATTATCGAAAAGTATCTTCTCGACATAATGCTTATAAACGTAGCAGCACTACTATATCTTCAAATCTTAAAAAAACGCAATTAAAAGGTTATTGCTTTTATCATGCAAATGTTGTGTCAGCAACAGGAGGTAAACATTCAATTTTAAGTAAGATCATTTTCAAAACTATTAAATAACTACTAAAACATGTGTGACCTTATAATCATATAAAGTATATATATCTCTTCACTTATAAATCCCATTGCTTATGTTGTTTATCATCATAAAAAAATTGGTTCTACGACTGCAAGCAAATAATTTCCTTGAATGTTCCATTTTCATTTTTAGCCATGGCGTTGTCAGTTTATTTTCGATTTATGAGTTTGACGGTCCCTTCGGTATCTTTCTTCCCTTTTTCATTCTGATACAATAAAAATAAGCCGCCTGAGACAACTTTTTAATTAGATTATCATTTTGACTTGCATCATAAGGGATAAATAAATCTATATGTTTATATTTTACTGCTGTTCAGAATGACCTGACAGGGAATTGTACTATATATATTATCAATTATGCTATCGATGCTATGTTTTACGACAATATCTACTTTGTAGTTTGGTCGAAAAAGAACACTTTTAATATTTTCACACCTTTTGATAGTGAATAACGAATAATTGTCGATAACATGGTAATATAAGAAATGGATCTTAATACAAGGCTGCTATTTTTCATAGCCTAAATAGAAAGGAGTAGGTCCGGTAAGGGCCGATTTTGGCCTCAAATTCCAGGTTCATCTAACGAAAGTTTTTGGACACTTTTTAAACACTTAAGTGTCTATTTAATTGATTCGATTAGTTTATGTGAAAGATTTTAACTGATTTAGTCATTCAAAACGCTCTGATTGAAGCTCAAATATGAAAAATCTATCAAATATGCCAAAAAACGTCACTTTTCACATGGTTTTTATCAAAAATGAAAGTGGCCGCATCCGTGTTCATCCTCAACCTTTATATATGTTTTGTATTATCATCAAATACAACTTACATTTCAATATTATGAATGAACACGAATGCGGCCACTTTCATTTTAGACGAAAACCGTCTAAAAATTAACCAAAATGCTTAAATTTTGAAGATTTCAGTAATTTAGCATGACTTAATGATGCTAGAACGCGATATTTGTGCATTGTATTGTCAAAAACAGCTCATATTTATGAAGCAGAAGCATTTTACTTTCCAAAATATAGCTTAAAGATTACATTTTCACAATTTTCTAAAACTGCTATATTTTGGGGCCAAAAAGGGGTCTTACTGAACCTACTCCTTTCGAATAATTTGTTACCTTTTCTAGTCCCAATCTTATTAATTTCAAACTTATAAATTCTGAGTAGCATTTAAACTATTTTCATTTGAACCCTTCCACAATGTCTTTTTTCTTTAAGAATAAATAAAAAGTATATAAATATAAGTAAAGAAAGGTAAAATTACTATGTTGCATACCCATTTAACAAAATTGTTCTTTTCTGTTTATTATTTAATGATCTAGTTTAATCAGTTTAATTAAAATATTGCTCTCTGATTTCGTTATACTATATATGAGAATGCTGAAAGATTTGGTTTTGCCCTTTTGTCTTTAAAAAGATTTTGTATGAATACTGCTGCATAAAAGTACAAAATCCAGTCAACAAGCAATGAAGCAGAATTGTTACACATTGGCATATAGACCGTCTGTTGAAATATCAATACACAGCACTGCTGCACTGTGATATTATCATCATCAGTGCATCTCGCAAACTTCAGACGAGCTTGCTATACAGATAAGTGTTGTAAATCTTAAACTGAAATTTTCCAAACACATACCTCGGTTCAAATCTAAAGGCTTAGTGTCTGGTTGTTTATATATCCTGTCATCTGTATTACCTGAATTTAGAAATAATACATTTTATGTAAACCCTGATTAAAGATGTAAACATAAGCACGTAGACAGATGTGAATAATAAAAAGCGATTGATATGAAACTAGTTTGAAGACGAAACTTCTCCCTAATCTGTGACAGTTGTGTAACATTACAGCTGAAAAAACTATAAACATTATTCGAAAAGGGCCCAGCATATCAAGTCCTTACCTACCATGTAGCAGAGAGATATTCAACAAAAGCACAGACTAAACTTGGCAGTTTTCGTTTACATCTCAACAACACAAAAAGTACAGTTCAGAGAGTACTTGTAGTTAATAACAATAAACGAACTGTAGCAATGTCATGATACAGTTTTATTTTTAATTTTTGATTGCCACTTGTTATCTTATTACACATATAACTGCTAGATTGAATTGGAAATAAATTTGATATAAAATAAATGAATATTTAAAGAGTTTTTATATGTTACCATATTTATTGATATAGAATAAAAATTATTTCCGTCCTGTCAAACAAAACGGTAATATTTGGACAACCCTACATTTTTGGTTTATTTTAACGGAACGCAGAAACGTCTAGTCAGAATTTGAATATTAATTACAATGTCTTCTGAAGAGAGAATGCCACAATGCCTATACGTTACTATTTGTTTCTACTATTCGCGGGTTTTGAAGTGGCCTGTCAAAGGGTAAAGTTCTGTCCTCTATCCAATATATTGTTTTTGTCAGCAGGATCGATTCAGAAAATAATCGTTATTAAGTTTCCAAAATAAGGAAGTACACAACTAAGTTTGTTTTACAATAAAGAAAATGTATTTTTGAGACATGAAACATGATTAAATATCCAATTTATGAGTAGCTTTTGATTATACGGGACACTGCACAGAAAAGGCGCACAAGACTTAATGTACACCCCAACTTCGTCCTTTCGATTCAGGTTTCAAAGATGTGCTGGCAACCAAACGACCCTATACTTTAAACAATGACATAAAAGCACAATATAAGAAACTTATCATAAACATAAAATAAAGCTATATTTGTAACTGCTAACAAAAACAGATGGTACCCACGTTCCCCAATTGCCAGGAAAAGGGCAGTCGTATCCAAAATCAAACAGTGTATCTACACATGCCAACCAACAATGTTGTAAAGTTTCATTAGGTTTAGAGCATGTCGTAATTTTTTAAATGTCTGCTGTTTCCATTGTCACAGTGACCTTTTCCAAAAAGGATGGTGTCACTTTGAAAAATGCCATGTTCCTCTTATTAAAGATAGAAGGGTTTGATCTGATATTTAAAAAAAAATCATAGCTTTGATAGGTTTTCACATAGGTTCAATCTTCAACATTCGCACCGTTTCCATAACAATGGCAGCTATTTTAGAACTTCTGTATATTGCAGGCACATTTAGACATACGAGACATCCTTTCCATAAAGTTTCATCCAATTGGGTCTTATGATAAAAAAATTACAATGTTGGAAATTATTCGCAATTCAGCTTTTGCCATGGCAACGGTAACATTCTTGAAAATGACATAATCGATTGCTCATGCTGGTTTACATTATTATATAGTTCCATTGAAATTGGTTCATCCAGCTTCAATATATGAGCTGGACAAAAAAAAAGTGGAATAAAAAAAATAGAATTGTTTTTGCAAGCAATAGCAGAGGATCCCGGATGTCAACTTGTACTTGATACAGTGACAACAACCAAGGTGAATATCTACAAAAGTCAAATGTTACCTCTATGCCGAACTATAGATCTACCTCAACCAATAAAAAAGCAATGATCTCGTAAAGTTTGAGATCTATATATATAATTTGGGAAATCATTGTAAACCTGGAATAAGACCCGCGTGCAATGCAGAACGTGGTGCAATGCCTTAAGTATATTTGCATATACTTAGCATATACTAGTTTTTTTTAGAAACGTTCTAGCTAAACGACTAAGGATCAAACCAGCAGCTATATCCACGAACTTTCAAGGGGAAACTGGACCATGATAGCCTCTGAAACATCGAATGTACAAGTTCATAGTCGGATTGAGAGACACACAGTAAAATTCCGTATCAATGAAAACGGCATATGAGTTAGACGTCTTAAATTAAGAGTAGTATATATTAAGAGTGGATATATGTAAAAACTCCGTCATAAGTATAAAAAAACAGACATTCACGAACTACTAAAGCAAGAATAAAATGAATTGTATTTGTTTATTTTTATCCAAATTGTAAAGGTGCACATGCGCATGTTCGAAATCACACTTCCAAGTTCGGCACACTTTCAGCGCTAATGACTATAGGACTTCTCTTTCATATTTTTCCTTAACATTAAGTCTGTTTTTTGGATTACCTAATGGATATACGTACGAAAGTTCTGTACAAAAGAGAAGATTGTTTCGGAAACGTAAATGAACAGTGCAGCATGAGCTCTACATTAGAAATAAACATAGAGATATTATGGGCTCTACATTAGATTGAAAAAAGAGATTTATGTTTCGGTAATTATTATTTTTCCAAAGCCATTGTAACTATTGACTTTGCCGAACAAGTGTAGTAAAACAATATTTCATACAAACATTTGTATGTGTACTTACCAGAAAGCTTCATAAGCTTTTGTACTTTTATTTTTGTTGATATGCAATCATCTGCCTTATCTTGTTCTTATAAAATGTATAATAAAAGAATATATATACATGCAGTTAAATACTATTCTCAAGTATCAATTATTCTGTAGTTTTGATTGTATAGGAACGTACGAATATAATATCATAAGCAATGCTTTTTCGTATTTCATAAAATTCTAACAGTCCTTTGTGTATGCATGCTCAATTGATTTTTTGTTTAAAAAACGATTTATTGTTTCGTATTCTACTCTTGAT
Organism: Mytilus edulis; assembly: GCA_019925275.1. Lineage (NCBI taxonomy): Eukaryota > Metazoa > Mollusca > Bivalvia > Mytilida > Mytilidae > Mytilus > Mytilus edulis. The sequence continues at coordinate 96,431,487 of CM034360.1, read as the reverse complement.
CCAGCTGGACAGTTAAATGTTGTTTTACAAGTAAAGAACCATTAATTCGGTACTTGACAGAAAAAAAACCCATACAGGACAGTAGTACATATTTGAAACAAAGCTGTATCGTTAGGTAGTTTGATATCAAATGTGGGGGACTTGGGATCACTATAAAACCATTTGCAGCACATTTGCTCTATAGTCTAAGAACCTCTTTTGTACTATAAATCTTCCAGGAACCCGTACGCGGTAACGTGCAATAAAAGGTGTGAGCAAAATATCTTTCACTTAAAAGACACCCTTGTAAATTTTGAAAAAAGTAGGTTAGTTAAAATAATATTGCGCAAAAAGTCAGCACTCACACCAGCAAAGTGGAAAAAGGTTAATATAAGTTGCTTTTTTGCCCAATCCACTATAAATAAATATGTTAAAATTAAGATATGTTGTAATTTTCAGCACAAGTCGAATAAGGTATGGTTTTGAGATGAAATGACTGCCACTGTATTTGAACTTAAGACAAAGCAGCCATAAATGATGATCAGGAGCCTGTTATTCAGTAGTTGTCGTTTGTTATGTGTTGCATTTTTTCTTTTTCGTTCTTTTTTGTACATAAATAAGTCTGTTAGTTTTCTTGTTTAAATTGTTTTACACTGTCATTTCGGGGTCTTTTATAGCTGACTATGCGGTATAAGTTTGCTCATTGTTGAAGGCCGTACGGTGTGGTTATGAATTTATGTGCATTTTGGTCTTTTGTGGAGAGTTAACTCATTCGCAATCATACCACATCTTCTTTCTTCACATAAATGACTGAAATTGGAGAATTCAACTTTGAAACCAATGGAGCAATTGATTAGTGGTTTTATACCAACAATGAACATTTAGCAATTAATGATTTTTTTTTTATAAATTTCGAAAAAAATATTTAAAAATAATAAAATCTTGTACTTTGATCTACGGAAATCCGATCTTATAAACATCGGTTTATCGCTGTTACTTTTTAAACACTTGATAAATTAGTCCTTTGTTGTCTACAGCTATAAAATGCAATCAGCTGATTAATGATTTTCTTTCAAAATCTTTACGAGTCGAAGGTGAATTCCGAGTATTGTCTAATCAGGTGAAGTCAGATAAACCCGAAACAAAAAATAACTGAATACGATTGATGAAATTAAATCGTAATGTTTATTTTATTCGTCAAGTTTTTCATAAATAATGAATTTAAATCGCCACGATTATTTATTTTTTCGCGAAATGCGAAAATGGCGACTGCCAGTGGAAACCCTGGTAGCAACATTCCTGTAGTTCCTGTATACAAAGTATTTATCGTCCAATTGATACGATATTTCTTGGCATGTATTTCCCCATCATGATTTCCTCAAAAGAATATTGCTGCTAATAAGGAAGCTTTTTTTTAAGGCCGTACCTTGGCCAATTATGGTTTACTTTTATAAATTGTTACTTGGATAGAGAGTTGTCTCATTGGCACTCATACCACATTTTCCTATACCTATCTGAAATATTATCCGTTTCACAGATGATGGTGGATATCTTCCTAATGTCGTAACTATAATTTAGTTCCCTTTTCATGAATGTGACAAACCGATATAGACTTGTTACAGAGTATGTGCTATCGTGAGTAACACGACAGATGTCACATGTTGTGCAGGATCGGAGCTCATGAGATTACCCCAGTTTGTGTTGAGGGTTCTAATAGCTTATTCGAAAGTTTTCTATGTTAGGTTTTGTATACTTTTTTTGTCTATTTTTTTAGCCATGGCATTGTCAGTTTATTTTCGATGGATGAGTTTGATTATCCTTCTGGTATATGTTGTCCCTTTTCTACAACCATCCCTATTTTGGATTAAATGTTGTGGTATAGTTTCATAGGGAGATCCATCGACTAATCCTAAAGTTTTTATCTGGATACCAGAAAATCCTACTTCATTTCTGCTTCTTTTTTGGCCCCTAATTCCTAAACCATTCTTTTGATGTATGATAACTTGTGGTACTATCTGTCATGGAATTCATATTTACAACTTATATTACTGTCTGAAAACCAAAAGTCTTGGGTGACGACGACGATATTGACTACGTTTGAAAATACACGACTGCAAATATTTTGCGGTCGTATAAAAATACAACAAAGATCTTTCAATCAATCAAAAGTAGTCGCATTAGTTTTGAATCCATAAAAACATACCATTAGGTGCATCGAAACATTCTGACATTTCTTGTCGCTTTCGTTTTGTTTTTATATCAAGTTCTAGTCCATCTGATAAAAATAAAAATAAAAATCAAATATAGATTACCTTTTTTTTTTATAAATAACTAAATGCATTAATTGTGAATTATATGTACAAATTTAACATAAATGTTAGGTTTTTGAAGCACTTTTGATAATTGTTTCCTACACTCTAAAATAGATGACACACTACTATACAAACAATGACGACTATTATTGAACTCAGCACAATAATTCCATCTTAAAACATATAACCTGTGACAGTAACCTTGGTTTCACTAATTCCAGTTTTTTTTAATGTAGTAATTGCTGCATCACAATACCCAGTTTGATTGATAGTGTGTTAAACAAAACTAAGTTTATACGGATACAAATATATCTATCTGAAACTCAAACAATTTGAAATATATTGATTGATGCTTTGGGTATTGCGATTAACAGTTTTTATCCCAACAAATTAATGGACCATAGCCACTAATATTAAGGCTACCAGAATCAAGCCTTTAAGAAAATCGATCACGACAAATGAATTAAACGATAAAAAGAACCCCAAAAATGAATAGTTGTACTAGAACTTAGATTTAAAAACCTGAGCTGTTATTTATCTCGTCAGGTAGGCAAAGCGAGTGTCAAATATTCGTTAAATGTACTTTCAGTTCAGTTTTTGACACATAATTCTGTATACTCCTTATTTATCGTTGGTTGCCAAATTCGGGGTTTCTGAAGGTTAAAGTTTATTTCGAATATAAACCATTGAAAATTGAAAACAACGCGTTATATATTAAATGCTTCCGAAGCGCTTTTCTGAGTTTACCGTTTAACTCTTAAAGCTGCAAATTAAAAAGCCATGGATGTAGAAAACCCAACGAGTAGAAGAAGTTTAAGTACACATTTACAGTTTAATTTTATACTAATTAGGCAAAACCACAAAATTGAATATTCATGAAAAAAATACCGAGTTTACATCAATCACACGGTGGGTATGGTTGTCCTGCGAGAGAACGTACTGTGCTGGTGATTCGGTCCTGACGGGTGTTGGTGATCAATGAAAAAATGTAAACAAAGACGAAAATGATGATTTCTGACGTTTTCACTCATAAAAAATGGAAGAAAACAGTTGAGATTTTTTAATTTCGTTTCTTATGGGTTCATATATAAACCATTAAAAAATTGACCCTCTAAACTGTTTCAGTAAGCGTAACACAAAAATGCTCATTTTCAGAAAATCTCGAACTGAAAAAATAAAACAAAAATGCTCATAGAGTCCGCTTTCTATACCGCAATCCACACGACAAAACAATTTTGTGAAAAAACATTGCAATTTCTTAAAATTTAGCATTTTCTCAATTTATGCATGTCCTGATACTGTGCTGGTGGGTCCTGTCATTGTGCTGGTGGGTCCTGATACAGTGCTGGTGATTTTGGATAAGAAGTTGGTCATATTTGAAACAAATGTTACAAAATCAATAAAATTGGGCAGATAATTGTTGCCAACAGGATCTATGACTCCTATTTTAGCTCTTGTGCATCCATTTGGCTGTTTAATATGTGTTTTCAAATGATCTTAACTTGTATTACATAATAACATAAAAGGGCAACATCTTTCGTCCAATATCAGATAACAATATATAGTATCTAAAATAAGTTAAAAATTCCACAATACTATATAATTCATTTTATGTGTCAATTTGTTCGAAAAAAGTCGAAAAGAAGAGAGTTTAAGTTAATGTCATGATTATCTGTCGCTTTCTAGATCTATGCTTAGCATTTATTTCAGATGACATGGTCTCTTCACCCTGATGACCCTGCTGCCTTTCATAACTTCATCCGTATACATATATTAATAGATAAACGAAAGGCTGCAACTGGTATTTTTGTATTTAAAATGATTCGTTGTAACGAGAATATTTGTGGTGAATGGAAACTGTGAGGGTCAAAATCTTAAATTGCTTATAAATGTTGCTGGACCTAGTTTCGTTATCTGATCCGAATTTTCTGAAATGTGCAAGGTAGATAGACATTTTGATTTATTTACTCGGTAATGAACCCTTGTGTTGATCCCATGGTAAACATAACAAAAATCTATGTACAAAGGTCTGTGAATTTTCTACAAAAATAGTGATTTTATTTTCACTAAATTCTCTTTTTTCTACTAAATACAATAATGAACTATAATAAATAATAATGCTTTGCAAGAAGTTTCCCCTTGATATATGCACATTTCGTAATTGACATTGTCATAAACCGTACACGAAAAGATAAAATATTGATATAAGTACTTAATTTGCATCTTTGAACCCCCACCCCGGCTTGTTTTTTAGGAGCCTGGGGTGTCTAAAAATGGTCGATTACAGACAGCCGAGTACGCATTTTACTTTCCAGGCGTGTTTATGTTTTTTTAAATATAAATTAAGGCTACATTTTAATATAATAATTCTATGAATTCACAATATAAAAAAATGCAGAAAAAAAAATGAATGAAGTGAAATATCTTAGTAAGGAGTCATAACTACAGAGATGGTGTGTTTGACACACAAAACTTAAAAGCTTAGTGATATTACCAATATTAAAATATTTTAGTTGGGTATTTTTTCCATTTACTCATTTTCAATTATAATCAAGGCACATTTGATTTTTATTCATGAAAAATATTTAAATATAGAAAAGTAGGACACATTGTTCACTTCCTCCCCCGTAATTCTTTATCAAAAATATTTATTTTGAAATGAAAAAGCTAAGAAATCTTAGGTTTTTTAGTGTTTTCTAGGTTATCTCGTCTTCATTCTCTGACATATTCTAGCTTGCCCTTTCATAAAATAGTGATTTTTTTAGTGTTTTATCGAATTTTCGAAAAACAAATACATGATAACCGCTTAGACAAAAAAAAAAAAATATGTTGGAAAAATCTTACAGCAAGTGATTCTTAATAGCTATAGCCTCGGTCACACCTTACCGGATAGCTCGAACGGACGCCTAACGGATAAAAAAAAAGTTATCCGTTGACAAAATTTGTATCTGTTGGGAGTCCGTTGGTGTACTAACGAACATGTAACGAATGCCAAACGGACACACAACGGACACTGAACGTACGTGAAACGGATACGTACCGGACAGAATGGACGTCGAACGTACATCCAACGGACGAGTACCGGATAAAACAGACACCGCTATGGAAGCGTAACGGATAAAACGGATGAACAAAATAATCTGAAAATTAAAGGCAATAAACCATCTAAAAATTAAAGGCAATAAACCATGAGAAATTTCAATTGGCATTTGTCCATTTTACATCCGGTAGTCATCCGTTTTATCCGTTATCCTTCCGTTAATATCCGTTTTACATCCGTTTTATCCGTTAGGCGTCCGGTAGACATCCGTTGGTGAATTGGTCTACCGGATCTCCAACGGATGCATAACGGATACGTAACGGATACAAAACGGAGGAGTACCGTACAAAACGGATGCCTAACGGACGTTCAACGGACATTTTATCCGTTGGACGTCCGTTCAAAGTTTGAACATGCTCAAAATTTTCCACCGGACAGAACGGACGTCAACGGATAAAACGGACGCTTAACGGACATGCAACGGATATGGACGGACGCCTAACGGATAAGAACGGACGTCCAACGGACATGAACGGATTGAGAAAAATTTATCCGTTAGGCGTCCGTTCGAGCTATCCGGTAAGGTGTGACCAAGGCTAATATAAGATACATTTTTCTTTTACAATCCACCTTTAAAATTTTACGGGAAACTATTCCAAGCTTTCACAGTAACCTCGCTCTAACTTATCCCCCTCCCTCCCCCACCCTCCCCCCAAAAAACACCAAACAAACAAACCCGCAATACTATTGTCATTCTTATAGTCAACACTCAATTGTTCACAAACAAATGTGTTTTAAGCTGCTAAAGACATGATTCAAACGCTCAGAAAGTCCTTTGTTCTATATTTATGCAAAACCTTTCACATTTTTATTTTATGGGTTATTGTTGAAGGTCGTACGATGACGTATGGTTGTTAACACATACTTCCTTTGGTTTCTTATGGAAATTTGTCCATTGACAACAAACATACCACATCATCTACATTATATTAAGTATTGTATAAATTACAACGTATTTTGGTGATCTTGCAAAATGATCGTAATCCCGAAAATCGTAAACATATTTTCTTATCTTAAAAGGGGGCAAGAAGGGTTCCATTAACAGGCCAATAAATAAGATTAAAGTTAATTTCATTTTTTTTTTTTTAAATAGGGGTATTTTTTTATCTGTCATAATAACAGTAAACAGATTCACAGCAATGTCAATTTCAAGAAAGCAGACAACAGCTAATTAGTCAACAACAGTACAGCATCAATGATTTTGAATATATGCCACTTTTAACTAAAATATAAAAGCACAGAACCAGGACATAGGAGCACAGAACCAGGACCGTTTTTCTTATCACCAGCACAGCGTCAGGACAATTCCGTTTAACGAACTTGAACGACTTTTGCAATATAATATTGTTGTAATATACTTTGCATGGTACTTATGACACATCAGAGAAAAATTAAGCAACAAAACAGTCGTTTTATTGCCGTTCTGATACAATGTAAACAAACCCACCAGCACAGAATCAGGACCCACCAGCACCCGTCAGGACCAAATCACCAGCACAGTACGTTCTCTCGCAGGACAACCATACCCACCGTGAATCATAGAAAATCGGTACCCATGAACATAAATGAATCCACAGTCGATTTGATATTTTTTTATTATCCCCATGTCCTTGGAAAGGCCATTACAATGACCATTGTCACAAACAAACTTAAAAACAAATTGAATATAACTATATCATTGTATTTCTGTCAGTGCCTAATGTATTGATTGTTTAATTAGCTTATGAAAATTTATAAGTTGGTATTCATGTATACAAGTATTTGATGTAATTTTTGATATCAACTAGGATATAAAGTAAGTGTGGCGTATAGTTTAGTGAAACAGTAGCTTATGTTATTTTGCTTTCCGTAAATTCTGTAAATCTTGATATCAAGTAAAACGTTCAGTATTATCTTTGCTTTTACTTTCTGAAGATCATTGTTTTTGCAAGAAAAAAATACACTCGATCCAAAAATCTCTAGATCACACCTTGTCATGTTACGCATTCCGTCCAATTATTTTAACAACTTGTTGAGCGATTTTCTTTTTTGTAGGGAAATAAGTATACCAATGTTTTTTTCTGATGTCAGAAATCGGGTTGTTTTAATTTAATTAGAGAAGCATTCCCTAATAATTGTCTTGAAAGAAACAGGACATACAAGATGATTTAAAAATCAAATTTAGAACATCCAAAAGTTAAATACAAATTGAAGTAGTCTGCTATGGAATTTAACAAAACTATAAAAACTAGATTTTTTTGATATAATAGTTATGTTCTAAACTATCATACATTCTACCTCTTTTACAACTTTGTTATTTCAAATCTTAGGATATTGGACCACTCTTAGAAATGTCTAACAAATTGTGCATGTTAACAATTTTGTCAATCAGTCGTGTGTTTTATGATTATATGCAAACCCAAATTTGAATGAAAACAAGTTTGTCCCACTGTGGATTTGATTGATACTTTCGAGCTTACAGAAGGAATGCAGGGAAACACTGGTGGACGAAGATGTCTTCAATTGTTTGATTTTAGCCTTAAACAAACTAGTAGCTATAAATATGTTAAACAAGGTACCCTGTAAAATTTGAAAATTGAGTGTTGTGTTTTTACTGTCGCTCACAATTTTCTCATTAATATTGGATTTGAAGTAAAAAATCAATAAACGACGGAAAGTTTGAAACAAAAACATAACAGATAACAAGCGTGGTAAGTTAAATAAGGTTATATCAAGGAAACTTTACCACGTTGATGCCTAAAGCTGGACTTCAGTTCGTTGACTGCTTCAATCAGATTTTCATTTCCTCTCTTAACATGTTTGATACCGGCATGGACACGTTTCATCTGCTAAATAGAGAAGAAAAACTGTGAAATACTCGAATACTACCTGTGGTTAACATGGTAAAGGAACAAGTATTTTACATATATGCAAACTTTTGTCTTCAAGATAAAGAAAAAATGTGAAATACAGAAATGATGTAAATAAACAAGTTTTTGTTTCTTTTAAATTTATATTATGATATTTGTTGTTTGTTGGTTTATCACTATATCAATTTTTTCTGGTATGCAATAATCGTTGATTTATCTACGAATAATGTGGTAATGAAAAACGGTGTGAGTTTTTGTTCTATAGATAAATGCAAATGTATCATACACATTTACACACAAAGATATCTCGATTTTCGTAATATTATCAATATGTAAAAGAAACCGGAGTGTAAGTGAAGAGAGTGAAGGATATTTCAATAACAAAATCTCTATATCTTACCTCATATCTGACTTTTTCTATACTCGTAGATTCTAAGTAGTACATAAAATACTTTTGCATTAAAGACTCGTCCAGTGGTCTATTCAGAACATTTAGATGATTTTTCAAATATATATTGGTACTATCAAGATGTTGAATATAATTTTTAGTATTTTCCAATAAACTCTTAAAATCCAAATGCGACAAACTACAATTTGGATTATGACTGATATATTCATTCTTCATCTGTCGCAGTCGTTGGACAGCTTCTAATTCATTAGGCATCAAATTACAGCAATTTATCAGGATTATGCTTAGTAAAGATAGATCTAGATCACTTTCATCGACGTTTTTTGGAGAAACACAACACAAACATATTTTATTTGGATCCTTTTGATTTTGATTACAACACCGAGAAGGATCACAGTCATAAAGGATATTCCATTGTTTTGTAGAAAAAATTCTTGACAGCTGTTTTCTACAACCTTTCCAGCAGCATGAGTAGGTTGGGAAGAACAGATGGAAAATAGTATGCAGCACGCCAGTATTTTTCAGGAATGACGGTAATGTTTGTACATGCGAATTTTTGTAAGACTGTTTAAGTCGGTATCGAAATACTTCACCAACTATTTCTGTAATCAAACAAATGAATCGGAAAAAGTTCTCCTTTTCACTTTCCATACTGAAAATAGACAAGATTGATTGTTATATAATAAAACTATGACCATAACAGACAGAAGATTATTTTAATTGAGCTTGTAACAAATATTACTGACTTTTGATAAAAATAGAATAATACATGGCAACATTCGTATCGCATTCTGTATCACCACCAAAAACCAATATCAGTTCCGAGGGCTGATATTTGTCGAGTGGTGATAGAGCATGCGATACGGATTTTGCCATGTATTATTCTGTTTTTCAAATATTTAAATTTTATCAGATTCATGGGATATCCATTTATTCTTAAATCGTCCGAAATTATAGGCTAAAAAAGAGCATTTAAATTTTCCTGTATTTTTTCAGCTGACTTGTTTTTTTTATAGACTTCCTTGTTTGCTTAATATCCACATTATAATGTACCCTATAACCTTTTTACATTCTCACTATACGTGTATTAAAATGCAGCAAATAACGATAAAACTTCAGATATTTCTACATCTTATTGGTTTAAAAAAAAAATTATCTATATAAAAATCGCTAGTTAATACAACAATATTAACATGATAAATGTATCATAAGAATGAATGTCCCACTTCATTAATAAAGATAAAAAAGAAGATGTTGTATGAATGCCAACGAGACAACTCTCTCCAAGAGACCAAAATGACACAGAAATTATAAATTATAGGTTACGGTACGGCTTTCAACAATGAACAAAGTCCATACCGTATAGTCAGCTACCAAAGGCCATGTAAAACAATTCAAACGAGAAAACTAACGGCCTTATTTATATAAAAATGAATTGTTATGATAAAAAAAAAAGTTTGTCTTAGAGTGGGATACATAGATATCAAAGATACCTGGCTTATGACGTTGATACGGCAGACGCGAGTTTCGTCTACATTAGACTCATCAGTGACGCTCAGATCAAATAGTTAGAACGTCAAAACAAGTACAAGGTTGAAGAGCTTTGATGAACCAAAATCCCAAAATGTTAAGCCAAATACGACTGAGGTAACATACGCCTGAAATAAGAAAATCCTTAGTATTTGATTATATAAATAGAATGATTTTCTTTGAAATTGCTGCCTATATGAATATGTATTACACGGACACTTTTATTTATAGGATCAATCTTACATTGGTTTGTTGATTCGGATTTTATCTTAATTTTGATAAGACAATGTTTCTTTTATACATGTAAATATATTTTTTCAGGAAATATAAACGTGAGTACCAGCATTTCTTTAATTTCAGCTTTGTGCAGAATATAATCCATGTCCAATTACATTATTAGATTTATACAATATCATATTTGAATAAAAAAGAACAGGTGAACCATGACACAAAGAGTTCAAATTTATTTGACATTTAATGTAACTCAGTCATCACGCACCAGTAATTCCGTGTAACAACTAAAAGGTGTCCGTATATCACCTAAAGAGTGTACGTGAAAAAACCGTTTATATCCTAAGCTAAGCTATTCTTTAAAATATTACTATAAAAAATTAGTACATTACGTATTTGCATTTGATAAAATCCAATGCAGTATATATAACTGAATTATCCCGGGTAAGGTAGAAAATGAGGAAATGTTATTATGACTCAATTAAACTAAACAAATTTAACGTCACAAAAACCTAGTTGCCATTCTATTAATTGATGCAAATATCTCACAAAATTTGAAAGCTGTTTTAAAAGGATAAGCTTACAAAATTATTTAGAACAAAATGGCCAAACATATAAAACTAGTAAGAATAATACTTGTAATCAAAGTAAACGATACTTATATGAACTGTGTTTTAATGCGTTAGGCCTTTATTGTCAGTACACTATCAAGTCTACAATCTAAAATATGTCATAAAAGTTTAAATCATTAAGTAAAACAATAGTATTCTATTTTTGCTTGACTAATCTTTAATAAAAGAGCACGCCAAATCAATACCGATTTCGTAGGATTCCCGCGTGATTAAAAAGGTCGGCAAGAAAACAGATTGTTTTCATAATTATGTGTCCTGTTCGAAAGCAACCGCCTTAAGATCGGCATTGATATTGCAAAAACCATATAATAATATTTAAAAAAAAATTGAATATAAACTCATCATATATACCTTGATTGAAAGGTTGTACTTGCGCCATACGCGCGTTTCGTCTACAAAAGACTTATCAGGGACGCTTTATGCAAATATTGGATCTTTACAAAAATATAGATGGCAGACAAAATTTGAGAGAAAAGGGTTATTCATTATAAGACTTGTTTTTAAAATGGAAAGCATAATGTTTTATCATATGTTGACGACCCTTAATGCAAATACAAAACATTCCTTTATTAATTCAATTTTGCCATATGAGGGGAGAAAGCTCAGAAAATGTAAGTTTTATGGAGGAATGTGTCATGAATTGAGATATATTTATTGAGTTTTTAAGAAGGAAACGATTCCCATGACCCCATCTTATTTTTATTTTCTTAGAGTAAATTATGAATTATCATCTCATGATATTTTGTTAAATTCCATCGATTATTTCTTTCTGTATCACACAAAATTAGGGTTTTAAGGTTTAAACTATACTCAATTTGCAGTGGTGCACCACATGTAGCTTGACAAAGCTTAGCCTCGTGATAAATGCTATTTTATCATACTTTTGAAAAAGCAAAACATAAATTACATTTTGCAAATTAACAAGAATTCTATTATTTCTTATTATCTTTCCCCATCAGTATTACGGGCATTAGTTGATAACGTTTTGTCCATCTAAAAAGTAAAATCATAAAAATACTGAACTCAGAGGAAAATCAAATCGGAAAGTCCCTAATCACATGGCAAAATCAAATGACAAAACACATTAAAAAAATAATTGACAACAACTGTTATATTCCTGACTTGGTACAGGCATTTTCAAATGTAGAAAATGGTGGATTGAACCTGGTTTTATAGCGCTAAACCTCTCGTTTTGTACGACAGTCTCATCAAAATCCGTTATATTTACAATGACAGACATAATAAATCAGATATTCACCTTTAAAAGTTAACATTCACTTTTTTTGTAGTACATTCGTTTAAGTAGATGAAATATGCGTTTGTTTAGCATCCCTTCAATAAACATTGAATGAAGTATCTTAAAAACAAGACATGTGTTGTCAATTTCTTCATGTAGCATTAAGGGAACATATATTTATTCTAGTGAGCTTCCACCAGGCATGCTTGGAGGATGCTCCAAGCATTTTCGAGAAGCTAATATCGTTAATACACCATTACATTCCCATTAGTGTCAATCAATTATAAAAGTTATAGTTAAGAGCTTGTATGAGCTTTTTGTAAGCCTTTTGTACGCCTGTAATAATAAAGTTTTACTATGTTGCCCTAGAAAATTAGTTAATTGACACAAAAATAGATATATCAAAATTTGAGGTTAAACAGTTTACGGACATTTCATCAACATGAGAACGAAAAGCTCTAAATAAATGACTAAAACATATTTATATAAAGCCGCTCAAAATAACACAACAGTGGTTGTAAATAAAATCGATTACTTCAAAACAGAAACGAGCCACCTTGACAGTTATCATTCCTCAAAAATAAATATTAACGTTGTTGTCAAATCTATAAAAGATATTGTTGAAAAACTGTATAGGAAAAAAAGAAATAGATTCACAAACTTATAAGTTTTTGAAGAATAATAACAAATCAAAACATGGCCACATTCTTCCAAAACTTCATAAAATCAATCTAGAAATAATTAATGAGGCATTTCGAACAAGTCATATAGTTAGCAACATAAACATTTCTTACCGACAAATCATCCATAAGTGTAACTCTACTACGAGATGCATTGAAAGATTACTGGATCTAATTCTAAAACCATGATTGAAGGGTCATCACTTTTACATTCAAGATACGAAAGACTTCATTTATAAAATAGAGTCGCACAAGGTCAAGAAAGAGTGCATTCTTATTGCCTCTGATGTAACAGTTATCAATGCATTTTCATCAGTTGACAAACAAGAATATACTTTAAAAATGCCAAACAAACAGAATAAACGGCGTTTGTAAAGTTATATAATTTAATATATTTTTAATAGGACAGACAGATGTAAATATGCATGTCGGAGAAAAAATACCACCAATAGTCGCTCCTATAATTTGTTTGTAGATCTGTCCATTAAATTCAAGTTCATTGTTTCTTAACTTTACAAATGCCGTTTATTTTGTTTGTTTGAAATTTTTAAAGCATATTCTTGTTTGTCAACTGATGAAAATGCATTGATAAATGTTTCTTTTTAGTTATCAATATTCATATTCATGTACATTGACGTTACATCATAGGCAACAAGAATGCATTCTTTCTTGACCTTGTGCGACTCTATTTTATAAATGAAGTCTTTCTTATCTTGAATGTAAAAGTTATGACTCTTCAATAATGGTTTTAGAATTAGATTCAGTAATCTTTCAATGTGTCTCGTGGTAGAGTTACACTTATGGATGATTGGTCGATAAGAAATGTTTATGTTGCTAACTATTTGACCAGTTCGAAATGCCTCATTAATTATTTCTAGATTGATTTTATAAATTTTCGGAAGAAGGTATGTGTGTCCATGTTTTGATTTGTTATCATTCTTCAAAAAATTATAAGTTTATGAATCTATTTCTTTTTTCCTATACAGTTTTCAACAATATCTTTTATAGATTTGAAAACAACGTTAATATTTATTTCCATGTAATGATAACTGTTAAGGTGGCTTGTTTCTGTTTTGAAGTAATCGATTTTATTTACAACCACTGTTGTGTTATTTTTATCGGCTTTATATAATTGTGTTTTAGTTATATTACAGCTTTTCGATCTCATGTTGATGAAATGTCCCTAAACTGTTTAACCTCAAGTTTTGATGTTTCTATTTTTGTGTCAATTAACTAATTTTCTAGGGCAACATAGTAAAACTTTATTATTACAGGCGTACAAAAGGCTCACAAAAAGCTTATACAAGCTCTTAACTATAAATTTTTCTATATGATTGACATTAATGGAAGTGTAATGGTGTATTAACGATATTAGCTTCTCTAAAATGCTCGGAGCATCCTCCAAGCATGCCTGAAGGAAGCTCACTAGAATAAATATATGTTCCCTAATGAATGTACACAAAGCACATTGAATAAATCAATACATTATATCTCTATAACCTACTTAATCGCTGACATTTTTCGTGACATTTATCGTCAAACATAAAGATATTGTTTTTGTTTTAATGCAACTTAAAGATATATTATCATATTAATTGAGGTGTACAGGTAATTAAAATCATTTTTAAACTACAAATAGTTGTGTTTAGTTCCTAGATAAAGTAACAAACCCAATTTTGTGCAATGTCAATTTCATCATGGAACACTTTTTTTCACAGTCATGTTTTCATTCAGGGATGAACATAAGTTTGAAATTGGCGTTCTAATTTGATTAGCTAGCTATCACTTTATTAATATAAGTTGCAGTATAAAAACAATATTAAATCAATAGCATATGTATTTGGGACAAAACTGGGGAAGGTTTCGGTAGAACCTTTCCCTTCCCCAGTTACTCAGCCTCATACAAAAAAGTTCATATTTTCTTAACATTGACCTAATATTGTATATTCATTGAACAGCGAGATATATTTTACATCAGAAATAGCTAACATTTATAAATCTTACTATGCATTCAATTCGAATACATATACTATAGTATATATTATAGCGCAGATCGTTATTATATGGACATAAACACATCCATTGTATTTCTTAATTGTAATATATAGCTCGATGTAATCCATTCTCTTATTTTTTAGTCTTACTTGATTTATTTTAGTTTTAACTCAATATTCCGGTTTTCCGGTTTTCACGTCGTAAGCGTCAATGCAAAACAACAACTAAAAAAATGTCCTCTTTTAAACATTTTAGTGATTTTAAAATCTATGAACAAAGTAAGACGATAATTAAAAAAACACATGGAATCCTCTCTTCTAAATATCAATTATTTGTTTATACAAAAGCATAAACAGCAATTCATAGCAAGCGGAATATTGCGAGAAAACACAAATTTACTTAGTCTGTCGTTTCAAATATGCGGACAATTCTCACTGCAATACAAAGATACCATATTTCCACATAATTGAAGGGTCTGTTCAGTCATTTTGTTCTTACAAAATTATCCTCACCTGACGCTTAAATATATACCAAATTTTGAACTTGTTATATTATCTTTGGTAGGGTATTTACAATGAATAAAAAATTAAGATCTGCAACCACAAAGTAAAATAATCATTTCAATGACTCATTTTCTTTTAGAGCTGACTATGCAGCCCATTGTGGAAGGCCGTACAATGACCTGTAGTTGTTAATTGCTGTGCCATTTGACCTCTTGAAGAGAGGTGTATCATTGTCAATCATGCCACATCTTATTTTTATATGGATATCAAAGTTAATATTTAAATATACACAATCAGAAACACTAAGACATTGTTCATATTACGACATTTTTTTTTATCTCGGTAGATGATTTTGTTGTCCCGGAAATTATTTTTCTATACAGCAAAATTGTTCATATGTCGGGCCTATTTTTCGTGTTCTTATCTTAAAGAGCCATTATTATTATCAATAAATCATATAATGTTTAATAAAGCCTAGTACCAATACTCCACGTGTGCATTTGAGGGGTTTAACAATATTATGTCTTATTTCTAAATGATCACCAACTGTTGAACCCCTAAACATAGACAGGAAACTGCATAATTGACAGATTTAAACAAATCGTGATTATTTCATATGAAAGATGTAAATTAAAGGATAAAACATTTTGAAATTCACTACTGTAGATGAATATTTGTTTTCGGTGATCAGTTGTCGTCTAAGGAAGCATATTACGTCTGAACGCAGCGTCTGAATGGTACATAGACGTGAAATTTATTGACTTATTCAATATTCTTACTTCATAAAGCTTCAATAACGACTGTTAGAAAATAAAAATGAAGCGAAACATTATATACATGATTCGTATGCTTGAAATTCTGATCCCAAGTAATGTTAAAAAGCAAACAAAGCTGATTAATATAAATGCGAAATAAGTTACCAATTACCGAAGCAATTTTACAAATTTAAGAATAAGAATTATTATCGTTGAAAGAAATACTTGCTTTGTTTTGCCACTAATTTATATTGGATTACTTATCAAATGTTATAGGTCATTACTCTTTATAAAGACTTACCTTGAATATTCTTTCTCTGCAGATATATTACAACTTTGTATCCATTTTAACAAATTTATTCGACGTATTTAATTTGTTAATTTTAGATCATTGTCATGTTCTCGATCTATTTTAAAAAGCATTTTTGTTTTGTTCCAATTAAAAATTCTGATTTTATCATATTTGAATGCAATACAACAATCGAATGGCGACTGACGTACTTTTAAAAACATTTAAATTATTTATAATTGTTACCTGAAACCTGTATATAATTCAATAGTAGCAATGTGTAAATATTGATCTTGCAGAGTTCTGACAAATAAAACGATCAATTGATTAAATGTGGCATTAGCTTCGATTTTGATATTTTTTATTCAAGCCTTAATAAAAGCGAAATTTTGAAATAATGTTACGTTATAAAAGCAATCAGTTCAGTCCATTATTTTTCTTTCAAAATCAGCTGAAAAAAAGGCTGACTGAATATTGACTTAATTATTGATCTAAAATATAATCTCAGTCGAAATTGCATCCATGCTATCTGTAATGTAGCTGGAAAAAGGTTAAATTGTTCAACGCAACTAAAAGTGTACAGCTATTAACAGAAAAGAATGTCAACATTACAAATTAAACGGGGGAACCATTTCGTTGACTGATTATATTCATAGAAACCGATGATTATTTTTTTTTAGATCTATAATAGATATGATTTATAATCTATAAAAAATAGATTAGACTTAGAACACTATTTAGTATGCAAAAGCACGTGCTTATCTGTCTTGTCATATGTTTAAATGGGGTCACAGACTCGGCCCTCGACGTTCCACAGAGATCATTTCGATTGATAATTCGATGGCGTCTAGGCTAAAATGCACAAGAAATTATGATACACATCATGGAGATATTAAGTAAATATAATTACTTTTTAGTATGTTATAAATCAAAAATGAAATTTTAGTGTAATGTGTGAACATTTTGTTTTGTATTCAAGGTTTATTTATTTCTTTTTTATCGAGTAAAGGCATTTCGATTGATATTTCGTTGTGAGTCTTTCCATGGTGTTATGTAACACTGCTGTTTCAAGTTTGAATAAAGGTTTGACCCTGTTTAAACGTTTAAACCCGGTGCATTTGCTTGCACCTGTCCTAAGTCAAGAAGCCGTTGTTCCGTGGTTGTCATTTGTTGATGTGGTTCAATATTGTTACTCTTTAGTCGTTTTGTTATATATAGATTAGACCGTTGGTTTTGTTGTTTGAATTATTTTACACTATTCAATTTGGGAACCTTTATGGCTTGTTATTCAGACGGAAGCTATTAAACCTAGAGTTCCAAATGGTGAAGTTGAAATCATACCTTCGTAAATTCTACGGACACCATCACGAGTTTGTTGACCGTTTATGTATATCCGTTTCAAAGATGATAGCAGGTATGTTCCTTATGTCGTGACTGCAATCCTGTTCCCTTTTCACGATTGTGACTTACAAAATAGGTTTGTAATAATATGAGCAACGCGACGGGTGCAACATGTGGAGCAAGATCAACTTACCCTTTCGATTTATGAGTTTGAATTTCCCTCTGGTATCTTTCAGTCCTCTTGAATATATGTATCTGGTTAAATGATAGTCGGCAGTCTTTCGTGGTCACCTCGATGATTAATTAGAAGACGTCTAGACTAAAATACACACGAATTGCTGATATAATAATTGAGCCCGTTTATTGGAAATTGTGTATCTTAGACTTAAGATATGTACATACGTAGTATTTGATAAATAAAAAAGAGAATTTGACTCAAATAGGGGAGTATGAATTTGACAGCTCATGCTTCTTTAAACTTGATTTTTTGGTGATATTTTTCCAACATGCTGCTTACTTGAGATAGAACATTAATTTTTTTTGGTATATATTCCGCTATCCATTTTCTTTAATTCACGATATTCCAAGGTTAATAAAGCATGTAAAGTAAAGTTGTCTTATTGGCAATCTTATCACATCTTCTTATTTTTATATGGGTATCAAGGATAATATTCAACTATACATAATTAGAAAAAAAAATAGATATTGTTTATATTAGGACATTTTTTATCTGGGAATATGATTTTGTTGTCCCAAAATAAATATCTTAAATTTACGATTTTTAGAAAACTGTTTAAATAAGTGATCGTATCTGTAAAAGCAATTATCAATAAATCATCAAATGTGTAATAATGCATAGTACAACTACTCCAGGTGTGTATTGGAGGGGTCTAACAATATTATGTCTTATTTCGAAATGATCACCATCTTTTGAACCCCTAAACAAAGACAGGAAACTGCATACTTGACGGATTTAAACAAATTGTGATTATTTCATATGAAAGATCTATATAGAAGGATGAAACTATGTAAAATTCACTTGGTGAATATTTGTTTTTGGTTATCAGTTGTCGTCTAAGGGAGCATGTTACGGCCGAAAACAGCGATTGCATGGTACATAGAAGTAAAAGTTATTGAATTATTCAATATTCCTACTTCACAAACCTTGAATAACGTCTGATAGGCAATAAAAATGAACCATAGTATCATATGCATGATTCGTATTCTTGATTTCTGCGTCCAATCAATGTTAAATAGCAAATAAATTAAGCTGCTCATTATAAATATGCAATAAGTTACCAATCATCGAAGCAATTTTACAAATTTAAGAATAATAATTTATCATCGTGGAAAGAAATACTAATTAATACTAAGTATTGGATTACTTATCAAATGTTAAAGGTCATTCCTTTCCATAAAGACTTACCTTGAATGTTTTTTCTCTGCATATATATTACACCTTTGTATCCATTTTAACAAATTTATTCGACGTATTTAACAATGTTTAATTTTTTGTTAATTTTAGATCATTGTCATGTTCTCGATCTGTTTAAATCATTTTTGTTTTGTTCCAATTTAAAATTCTGATTTTATCATATTTAAATGCAATACAACAATCAAACGAAAACTGACGTACTTTTTACATTTAAATTATTTATAATTGTTACCTTAAACCTGTATATAATTCAATGATAGAAATGTGTAAATATTGATCTTGCAGAATTCTGACAAATAATACGAACAATTGATTAAATGTGGCATTAGCTTCGATTTTGACAAAATAATACGATATTTTTTATTCAAGCATTAATAAAAGCGAAATTTTGAAATAATGTTACGTTATAAAAGCAGTCAGTTCAGTCCATTATTTTTCTTTCAAAAGCAGCTGACTAGATATTGACTTAATTATTGATCTAAAATATAATCACAGTTGAAATTGCATTCATGCTATCTGTAATGTAGCTGAAAAAAAGGTTATATTGTTTAAAGCAACTAAACGTGTGCAGCTATTAACAGAAAAGAATGTCAACATAAAAAAATTAAACTGTGGAACCATTTCATTGACTGATTCGATTCACAAAAAGATGATTGATTTTTTTTGGGATCTATAATAGATATGATTAATAATCTATAAAAAATAAGATAGACTTAGAACAATATTTAGTATCCAAATACACGTGCTTATCTGTCTTTTCATATGTTTAAATGGGGTCACAGACTCGGCCCTCGACATTCAACAGAAATCATCTTGATTGATAATTAGATGGCGTCTAGGCTAAAATGCACAAGAAATTCTGATACACATCATCGAGATATTAAGTAATTTAAATTACTTTACAGTATGTTATAAATCAAAAATGAAATTTTAGTATAATGTGTGAACATAGACAGATAATACCCATTTAGCATGTTAAATGAAAACATGCTTAAATTAGATAATGATCTGTAATCATTATGTGTAAAACTAATTATGTTTTGTATTTTTCCTTAAAAGAAAATTAATTTCGTGATAAGTCGACCGGTTGACATAATTTGTAGTGTATTTTTTTTTTGCATTCAAGGTTTATTTATTTCTTTTTGATCGAGGAAAGGCATTTCGATTGATATTTCATTGTGAGTCTTTCTGTGGTGTAAAGTAACACTGCTGTTCCAAGTTAGGATACAGGTTGGCGCCTGTTTAAACGTATAAACCCGTTGCATTTGCTTGCATCTGTCCTAAGTCAGGAAGCCGTTGTTCCGTGGTTGTCGTTTGTTGATGTGGTTCCATATTGTTACTCGTTTGTCGTTTTGTTATATATAGATCAGATCGTTGGTTTTGTTGTTTGAATTATTTTACACTTGTCATTTGGGGACCCTTTATAGCTTGTTATTCAGACGGAAGCTATTAAACCAAGAGTTCCAAATGGTGAAGTTGAAATCATCCCTTCTGTATTCTACGGACACCACCACGAGTTTGTTGACCGTTTGAGTATATCTGTTTCACAGATGATAGCAGATATGTTCCTAATGTCGTAACTGCAATCCTGTTCCCTTCTCACGATTGTGACCTACATACTAGGTGTGTACTAATATGAGCAACGCGACGGATGCCACATGTGGAGCAAGATCTAATTAACCTTTCTGGGCAAACGAGAACACTCATTATTTATCATGGGGTTCGTGTTGCTATATCTTTTTTTTCTATGTTGTATTAACCATGGCGTGGTCAGTTTATTTTCGATTTATGAGTTTGAATGTCCCTCTGGTATCTTTCGAACCTCTTTAATATGTGTATCGGGTTAATTGACCGTCATCAGTCTTCGGAGGTCACCTCGATGATTAATTAGAAGGCGTCTAGACTAAAGTACACGCGAAATGCTGATACATTAATAGAGCCCGTTTATTGGAAACTGTGTACCTTAGACTTAAGATATGTACATACGTAGTATTTTATAAATAAAATAAAGAATTTGATTCAAATAGGGGAGTATGAATTTGACAGCTCATGCCTCTTTACGGGGGTAGACCTTGGTAACACAAAATTTAATTTTTCTTATATTTACATTATTGAAAAGGTAGGGGTCCATGCATGATCTGCCAAGTCTTAAGGAAATTCACAGTTTCATTTTATGTGTAGTGTATATTGAATATTGAATACGGTCGAAAACACAAGTCGGTAAAAATCATTAAGTGTTTCTGCACATGTTGTCTTTAGAAATACCCATGACTGTTAAATTGCATAGAAGAAACATATTTTAATGTAAATCTGAAACATCATGGTAATACAAATAGCCTGATTGTAAAAAAACCCGAATTTTAATAATTGATACGGCGGAAAGTCCGGCCAGCTCAGATAACACATTTTGTTTTCAAATTTAGGCAGAAAAAAAGTCTGTCGCTTAATTCCTGCAATAAATTGTTTAAACATTTATTGGTAATGGTATTAATGATTCTTTCATTGTTGAAGACCCTCCAGTGATTATCAAGATGAAGAACAGTAATAAAAAAGCCTGACCATTTATGATTTGTATTTTTTCTATGCATTCACATTGTGTGCGATTAATTCCCGTACACGTATCCATACTCCTTTATTTTCTATAAAAGGGTCTAAACACGACTTCACGCAAGTTTAACCCTACAATGTAAGAGGTCATATGGCGATACATTGTAGTTTTTCTCAACTGATTAGAAGCCGGGGATTGGTGGGTGGTCTTACTTTCATTCAAACCATGTCAGCTATATTGTTTTATCTACAAAAAAAAGGACCGGTTTGTGTTTTTTTTATATTGATTCTCCATGAAGAAACGACCAATTCATATGTGTCCTGTAGCATCGTTTATTCTTAAAATATTTTTTTTTCGCACAATGTCTGGACATCGATGGACTTGTAATATTGACAAACCACACATTTAAATATGAAATACAACACTTAGACTAAAGTCATAACGTACACAATGTAGGACAATAAATGAAAAAAGACAAACCCGGGTACAGATACATGTAATACACATGGATCACGAAAAACATGCTGGAGCGACGTCAAAGAGGGAAGAGAACTTGCTTTTTGAAACACACCTGCCGTGAAAACAATTTGATATAAAGACAAGCTTTTGTGTCAATTTTTTTTAATTTCCAGCATGAGATATTTGCCCTATTTGCCTCCATGTAGTTACGGCACTGCAGTCCTGATGTTATATTTTATGTAGAAGAACACATTTCTTATTTACATTTAGCTGGTGATGATATATACTTTAAATCTTAAAAAAAAGATATATCAGAGACATATATAATACAGCTGTTGTTTGCTCTATGGTCGGGTGGTTGTCGCTTTGACATATTCACCATTTCCTTTCTCAATTTTATTTTATATAGTATTGTATTATATATATATCAGGATATACAGTTTTAAAAGTATGTGAAATTTTGTATATAATTATTCATTTAATATTATAGTCTCTCATAATTCTTAATAGAATGGCACTTGTATATGTTTTAGTGTTTAAGCTAATGATATTTTACGGTGAGTTTTAATATACAATATGTTTTATAAACATATAGAAAGATCTGAGCGTCTTTGTTCTAATTGCTCACTTGGAAATGTTGAAAATGAGCTTCATTTTTTATTAGAATGCCCCCTTTATAATATCCAAAGGGAAGATTTTTTTCAAGACATTTCTAACAATTGTTTTAATTTTATAAATTTAAATAAATCTTCTAAATTTTTATGGCTCTTGACCCAAAGAAAATATAACTCTTATGGAAAAACTGGGCTGTTATTTTTGTGACTGTTTTGAATTAAGGAGATATGGTATGAACACTGGCACTAAGTCAAGTACATAATTTGAGAATAAATGCATATTATGTAATTTTGTTATTCTTTTATTCACAATGTATATGTGGTTTTTGGCTCTTGATTCTGAACAATCATTATGCTTATATTCCAAATATATATGTATATGTCGCTATTATTATTGTTTTGACCAATTATGTAAATCAAATGTATCTGATTCTATGCCCTTTATAAGCCCAGTAATTTTGGAAATAAAAAATATTTTATTCTTTTCCAAATTCTATGTGTATTCCAATATTTTTTGGTTTACGCATTGTGTTTTTTTTTATGTATATTGGAATGTATAATAGTATACATTATAAAATATTAAATCTGAGTTTGTATGTTTTCAAGTTTAGTATGACGTCCATTTATACTGAACTGGTACACTTTTTTATTTAAGGTCCTTTAGGCCGACACTTTACAGACATTTAATATAAATCAAGTTTTATTTACATGTCCACCAGTTCGTCTCCGTGTATGGTCGGTCCAAATACTCACATGGTCCAGAACATACACACAATAAGTATTTTCTTGTTAAATCAAGTGTCAGTTAAATTATGATTCTTGAATAATTACAACAACAAAAAAAGAATTCAACAAAATTTAATGTTTAAGTAAATGCCCGTGATAACCTTAAAAAAAATGCATATCCTAACACAAACCACACGATTAATTCTGTCGGTATTTATAATCCTACATGCATGAACCATGTACGTTAGACCAACCACAAACCGACTAGTACGCCGAATGAAACGATACGATATACTCTAGACGAAACGATGTACGCAAAACCATACGATGTACGTAAACCATATACGATTTAGGCAAACTATACGATGAACGCTAAACCATACGATGTACGCTAAACCATACGATGTACGCTTAACCATATACGATGAACGAACATTCATACGATACACGCTGAAAGGGCACTTAAAGTAGCGTTTATGGTACGGTTGATGGTACATGGTTTCGTTCGTTTATCATTCGTTCAGCGTCCGTACAACATTCGGTCAGCGTTTCGTTTGCGTTCGTACAGCGTTCGGTCATCGTCCGTACATGGTTCGGGAATCGTTCGTATCGTTAACTTTTACGTTACACGGACTGTATATATTATCAAATTTAAAATATAGTATTCTAATTTTGAAATGACGTTTCAATGTTTTTATCGAAATTTAACAAATTAGTTTTAAAGACTTTTATTTTGACCTGGATATATTCTTTAACATTTTAAACTTCACCAATTATACAGGACGTTTATCGTTTTTTGCACATGTACTTGTAACACTAAAGGACATTTTCGCTCGAAAAACTTTAGACAATTGTACGTTTAAGTTTGTTATTCTTATACGAAATTGACGAGACATCTGCGTTTTTAATGCATATAAATGTATATCTGTTTACGAAATTTATATTTGTACATGGTCGACAAATTTAGGAGTGTTTTTGTATGTTTCAGAATTGTATGGATTGAACATTCAACTGTATAAATTCTTAAAGCAGTTTATATGATCCATAATACTCCACTTGTGTTCATTATTTTATCAGAATAGTCCGAGGAACACTACCATCTCACGGGTGTCATTCGGTTTATCGAGATATATGATCGTGAAAAAAATACCTAACGGTGGTCAAGCTTTGCGATTGGACGGTGAAAGATCTTGTATCAGATCGTGAATGTAATTAAATGTAAATTCTACTTCACAATCTGTGAAAAAATCGCTGAATTTTTAAAAACGTGGAACAAAATCCGAACCAAAAAATATGTCTATTGTTGTTGTAATTGAAACTGTTGTTATTGAAACATGTTGTTGCTCATGTAATTGAAACTGATAGCACGCAATAACCAAAATGCCCACCAGAAGGGCGCTTAATGCACAGTGACAACTATTATTAAAAGTGAATGCGATATGCTAATGTTGTATTTGTCTTTTATGCTGAGTTGGATATTAACGGTCTACCTCTAAATATATTATCCTAGCTCCAAGATATTAGTATTTGGCTTAACTTTTTAATGAAACGTGAACAGCGGATAATCAGTGTAAAGCAGATACTAATGTAAATAAATGATTTGATCCGGGTGCAATCCAATCAATAACCTACCACATTCGAGATGAGCACAACGTCAATTACGACACTATTAATTCAGTAGTTCACCTAGCATATCGATACTTGGACTTAAATTCAATAATAAATGGCAGTATACGATTGTATTACAATCGATAAGACTTAAGATTGTCGTTTCAGATGTACGTTCAATGATTCTTTCATCCGACCTCGATGCAGAGAGTAGGCCGAAAAGCAAAACAAATAAACATGTGTATTGAACCATTTTGGTTGATTTAATATTGCTAACCAAATATTTACATACCCAATCTACCCACATTATTTGACTAACTGCGAGTAGGTCAGTAGTTACTGCTCTCCTGAATGATGGGCGCTTTATCAAGCAATTGACGTTGGGCAAAAATATAGAACACACACTATTGCAAAATGGGAGTAAACTGCATGTATACAACCTAGAATTCCTTATGTCCGCAAAGAGCAACAAATTCAAAATTTGCTGTTATCTTTCATTGATTGTGAAAAACAAATAGATCTGAATAAATTATATGAAACGCTTAGCTTCTGTTAGATATTTTGTTTAGTGTAAGTAAAATTGATCAGTTTAATGCAGCTTTAAATAGGTTCGGAAATTGCATTTTTTTTAATACATGTAGGTGCATAAAACTTTCAGGATACTAATATCTTATATGTGATGTCCGATTTGTTTAAAGAAATACAGCCTCTTCTTTAAATATGTTTTGCACTTAAAATTATTCCATTCGTTTTGTTCTTTTTATTCATACTTAAGAATGATCATAATCAAAGTGCTCCTTTGCAGTTTAAATTTTTTAATTAAAATAAATAAAAACATCAAATTTTCAAAAAGCGAAATTATCGTAACTAAACTTTCAGGTAAATATTTTTAAAGTTTGGATTAATATTTAAACTATTAAATTTCAAAACTAAGTATTTGGTAAAATTTTCAAAATTTCAAAACATTTAAAGATTTGTCAAATAACGAAAACATTTAAAGATTTGTCAAATAACGAAAACATTAAATTTGAAATTTGTTTAAAATTGATTTGTTAAGTGTTACCACTTTCTTTTAGTTTAAGTAAAAGCGACGATGGTTGCTGACAGTTTGAAACGTACAATTGAAACACTATTGACCGAAATGTAGAACAATGGGTCATCTGCTAAACGTTTTACTGGAACTAAGAGTTCAAAAAGGTGATAACTACAGGAACTATGATCGATTACATCACTATATGACATATAAAGACTGCCACAGCACTGAAATATTATTAAACTCAGTTACATCTTTGTATAATAATATACGTGGGAAAGATAACATTCTCTAACATTTTCGTAATTTTTAGTGCTCATATATTGTACACCATTTCAAATAGAAATACATGTCCTGTCAAAGTGACAATAAGCAACTCTCTCCGATTGACATTGTAGTGGATCGCTGCAGCTAGATTGAGTTCGTCGCGTGGTTTAATTATTTCCTTGAATGATTTTCCATCCGATGAAACCGCAAAAACATTTTTTGAATTAGATCCACATATAAATAGAACATGTGAACCGTCTGATGCTACACCATATGGCGAAATCATGCCTTCATTTTGAAATTCCCATAAATTGTTGCCTTTGAAATCCCGACAATAGACTTTATTATTTTCTTTATCAACGCAATACAGCTTTTCGTTGATACAAACACACGAATGGTACCATTTTTCTACTAGTTGAATACAAATAACTTTATCTATATCTCCGGTAAGTTCTACAATTGCATATCCTTTTCCAAGATGTTCAACTATCAATCTATTATCACAGTATAAAACAATGGATCCAACTTTTGTACCCTGCTGAAATATTTTAGTTACTTTGCCTGTACTTAATTCAAGTACATGGACTTTGTCATCTGATGTGATGGCAATGTTCTTTTCATCGATTACAGTGAATCGTATAGGATTGAAGGGTAAGTCTATAATATTTATAGACTTGCCATTAGCATCCAGTATTTCTAAGCATTTGTTTCGTCTATCAGAGAACAATAAGTCGCCATTTTTTAATATTGCACAATCAAAAATTTCACTGTTTTCGACTTTTTTCTTTAAATTTACTTCGACTTTTTCTTTCAAGTTTATCATGTCTATGTTTAAAGATATACCAACCGGATCCATTAACTGTGCTTCGCGAGATTTTCGTACTTTCAGTTGTGTTTTAGCTGACGATCCTTTTATTTCTATCTGACCTATATCAGTGAAACTATTTTGTACTGATTGAAGATTCATTAGACCAACTGACATCTCGGTCCAGTTGAATGACTCATTTTCAAACAAATGTTGCAAGTCTGTTTCCTCCTTGTGTGACCATTGTGCTAGCTCTTGTATGGCTATAAAAGTCTGGAAATTTGATGCAATAGTTTTAACACTGTTAACATTCTCTTGCATTTCATCAACCTTCGTTTTGCGCGCTTCGAGATCATTCAACACCTGTTTTATCGAAAGATCTATTTTTACAAAAGCTTGGTTCAATTTATTTATAAGCTCACGTTCTAAGGAATCGATATACGAGTTGATAGTTTCCCTAAAAATCTTGATTTCTTCTTCACATTGTGTCTTCTGCTTTGATAGATTCTGCAGATTCGCAGTACGATCATCGATTACGTTTTTGATATTTGCCAATAAATCTGCCAAAGATACTTCAAGATCCAAAAAAGCAGAAGAGTCCTTTATATTTTGAACAATGTTTTTCAAAGGGGTTAACCCACGACAATCGTTGTGTGTTTTGTGCAAACATTCGACACAACAAGGTACTTCATGATCGCAACAGAATAAAACAAATCTCTCGTCATGTTCTGAACAGTTTATCTTTATATCTTGGAAAAATTTCGGAAGTTTAAGGACATTTTCAATGACAATCGTTTCATGCTTCTTTGTTGCTTTTGCAATTTTGTGGTGTATTTTGCATTTTTCGCAAAAATTCTCTTCACATTCAGGACACCACACGTTGGCGGGTGTGGTAATGTGTTGACTGATGCAAATGTCACAGAACTGTTGTCCACTTGTTGCCATATCTAGAAATACAATTCATATTATTTTGTTGTGATATACACTGGCTACGATTACGTAGAAATGTAACAATAATAAAATGTTATCGCTACATTGGACACTTTTTGCAGGAATAATAGGTTGGGTTAGAAACCGATAAAAGATCTTTGATGAGTTTAATTACGAAAATAACAATAATATTTTGTCTTACATAACAAATCTGTATGGTAATTTGTGTCCAACGTAAAAATAACTTTTTTCTATTTTTGTTACATTTCAAAGTAATCGTAGCCATTATCTTTTTTTAATACATGTCGGAGGATTGTCAGTTTACTATCAAATGTCAAATATGTTAAAGCTATGCAGAAAGAGACGTCTATATAACTTGCTTTGGTTGATTATTAGATGAATATATATTTATACTGACCAATGTCCAAAACCTTAGTGTTACATAAAGAAATATGCAAAGGGTATCATGAGTTTCTCGTGATTTGAGCAAGCAATGACAAGAATATTAGTACGATTTTGGCGGGCCAGAGTTTTGGGATACCTTAATGTTTCAAAGGGGCATACATGAACAAGTTAATAAAATCTCGACATTTTAACTAGTTTAGAGAAATAACTGGTGATATCACTATGACGTCGTAAAGATGTCGAAATAAAATACAACTAGAATCAAAATACCCCTTCATGCATTGCAATAACACTACCAATTAGTGAAATGATCCTATGTGCACCACTTATAATAATAATCTTTTTTAGCCAGTTTTAAAAAAAACTTATTTTATTAATTTTACCCGGTCAATCAATGTTGAATGAGCGGTTGAATAAAATATAATGCAGTATTGCACGATTTTTTTTTGCAAATTGAATTCCTATACTTGATAATCTGCTGTTATTAGGGAATTGTGACTAAGTACCTACAGAACAAACATTATTTTTTAGTTTCTCATGCGTTATGACGATCACGAAGACGATTGATGCACTAAAATAGTGCAGGGATATATCGATACAGGCGATCCCTTCTGTCTTGTAAATGACGTCATACAAGCGCGCATAATTGACGAACTTGTTCGGTGAAGGACAATACTCGCAAGTGGTCTATTATCAAGTATGTTGCCAACTCCTATAAGCAAAATGAATTTAAACGGGACATTGATCGGGTAGAAATACCATTTAATGATAGCTTTTCAAGTGAAATTTCAAGAGATTATCTATCAAAAGCATAGACTAGGTCTACTAAATTAAACTATGGATGTGTAATGAGCAAAGGCCGGCCTCTCTTTTATTCTTTAAAAGCCAACGAAATAGCTATCGCTCAGGGTAAAATATTTGTCATAAAGGGCCAACCCGTGGTAAAATCACGAAATATTCAATAGCGAGGGGTAAAATATTGGCATAAAGGGACAACCCGTGGTGAAATGACGATATATTCAAGCCCCCATGAATTATTTCTTAAGTATAATAGCTTGTCACATGTGCATCCAGATGACCCTGAAGGTCTTCTTCTGGAATAATATAATTACAATAAGAAAGACTACACAAGTTTGTCAGGAGTGTAACAGTTGAGTTTAAAACAATGTGATTATAGTTTTTTTTCTTGAATTTCAGTGCAAAATACCTTTTGCAGATTATAAGTAACAAGCATGCCATTATTTTAGTCTTCATTGATTTTGTACATTGTAGGCTTTAAAATACTTCTATGTCAGGAGTGTAACACAAAAAGTTCTTTATTTCAATCCTACTATAGCTAGCAAAGGTAAGTTATTGGAAGAAAAACTAGCTGGCGATTGCTATAACATGACATAACTGAACCTCAGCTGAACAAAGAAGACAAGTCTACATTATTACTTTTGAAATTTTTGAACTAAAAACGAGCTTGTTCAAATTAGTTACATTGTTGACATACAAGTATTGAGCGTACAAAAGCAATAAAGGCAATAATAAAGCAGGTTTGTGACTAATTATTTGCAAAGAACTCATCATAGATACCAGAATAAAATTTTGTATTTACGCCGCACGCTCGTTTTGTCTAAAAAAGACTCATTAGTGACGCTCGAATTTCAAAAAGTTAAAAAAGCAAAAAAAAAGTACAAAGTTGAAGAGCATTGAGGACCAGCATTACGGCTACGGTAATCTATTCCTGAGGTAGAAAAGCCTTAGTATTTCAAAAATTAAAAAAAAAAGTTTTGTTAACAGTTAATTTTTAAATATGACCATATCAATGATAATTCATGTCAGCACATAAGTGTTGACTACTGGGCTAGTAATACACTCGGGTTGTTAAAATTCCATCAGCAGTGGCATCGACCCAGGCCAGTGGTTGTAAATAAACTCATCATAGATATCAGGATGCGCGTTTCGCCTACAAAAGACTCAACAAGTGGTGTTCACTCTCAAAGCCGGCGTCACACATTGGAATATAGACCGGCGTGCACCAAACGTACGGAGAAAAACGAGAAACGAGAAACACGTATAAAGTACATTAACAAACGACAACTACTTTACAAAGTCGGTATACGTTAGTTGCACGCCAGAGGAACGCTTTAAGCAATCGTTAAACGCGCGTTGCATAAGTTTGAAATACGTCGAATAACAAAGGTATACGCTTGGTGAAAGCTACAACTCGAGGAAACTTTTATGAAGCAAAAAATTTTCATCACGCTCAAGCGTGTGTCTAGCGTATACCTGTACGCTACACATACGTTATGCATAAGCTACAAGCGCGTTTGATGCGCTACAGATAAGTTTGAGACACGTTTAGGGCACGTTGTATGCGCTTCGAGATCGTTCGACTATAAATAAAACGTATGCGGGTGCGTTTGTAACAAACACCCCATAATAGAACGTCGAAGATACGACCGGGACTCGTCTCAAATACGTTAAAGAAACTTTTTTCCTTCGTAGCGTGCATTCCATCTTCGTTAGACAAACGCCAGGCATACGCAACCATACGTTTCTTGAACGCCCGGATCAACGCTTAGGTGTGCTTCTAGTACGCGCAATACACGATTAAAGCTCGTTGTGCACACGTTACAGATATGATTGACAGGTTGAATGCATCCAAAATTTCTAGCGTATTGGCAGTGTATATAATTTTTTAACACGCCCTGCGTATGTCGGAGCTTTACGCTGATGTGTGACGCCGGTATAAGCTCTATGTAGCATTCACCAAGCGCATACCTTTGTGTTCCGACGTACTTCAAACTTATGAAACGCGCTTTAAACGATTGCCAATCGTTCCTCTGGTGTGCAACTAACGTATACCGACTTCGTCAATTTTCTTTGTACGTTTGGTGCACGTCGGTCTATACGCCAATGTGAGACGCCGGCATAAAGAAAAGGAAACCAACAATAACAACATTGTTTCTATAAATATGAATTTTACACGTAAAGCGTGACTTTTTTTTTTCACAATTTTGGACAGCATTTTTTATACAGAGGACAAACTGCTACCATCTTTGGTAGTAACAATTATCTAATCATAACTTACATAATACATTATCTGACATAAAAACAGCATATATATATATGTTACAGTGAATTTGTATAATCAGGGATTATGTAGAATCCCTGATTTTTCAGGGAATATGTAGAATCACTAAAATCATTAGTAATTATATATAATCCCTGAAAATGACCAGTGATTTTACATAATCACTAAACATTTTAATAATTATTTTACAAATTCCCTAATATAATTTCAGGGATTATGAATAATTTAATGATCCTTTGTTCATGTTGTTTGATAAAAAAAAATAATATAGACAAATTATAATTTTTTCTTTCATATTCCTTGCCAGATGAAATAATTTTGCCTTTAAACACAGAGGATGATCGAAAAGATATAACCAACACAGGGTTTCGAGATAAAGTTGAAGACTTCAAAATTAATAATATCAACATTCCCTTTATAGCGATAGTTTTACATGTATTGTATTGTTTGTTTATTAAAAGACAGCGTCAAATGGATATTCATGCTCTATTTGTAAATCCACAAAGCATGTTATTTGTGATACATGTAAAGCAAATGGTGAAGAATATTATGGAACATCTGTTTTGTGTTTTTTTTCTTCTTTTTCAAATGAACAAGAAATACAAACTGTTAATAGAACTTAGGCATCTTAGTATATAGAAAAAACAGGCAGCTTGCATTTGGTGTAATATTCTTATAGCAATTCCACAGGGTAAAAAAGGAACGGGAAACCCAAAAAACCTAATAGCAATTGTTAAAAAAAAGTCTGAAAAAGGATATCGCCTGGCCACAAAACATGGTATCATTCTTGCTCTGACCAGTTTAAGTTTGCAAAATCCTTTCTCTTTTTTTTGTAAGGGGGCGGGTACCTTCAGATGTTTTTACTGAACATTTTATTTCTCGTAGGCGTGTCGTTAAAATATGATTCCAAATGTGCAGGAAAAGTTTTTTTTAAATGTCGATATTGTGGTAAAAAAAGATGTCAAGCATATTATTTTAATACATTGTGTTTCACATTTTAATATAGCGTGCCTAACATTTAAAAAAAAATTGGGGTTATCATTTTGTTATATTGTGCTTAACATTTTACAATGTATGTTACTTTATAATGATGTTTTATAAATGTTTATAAATAAAACTATTTCTTCATTTCAGTTATTATGTAGAATCCCTGACGTTTTTTCTAGTGATTATACATAATCCCTGAAAATTTTAGTGATTATATATAATCCCTAAACTAGCCAGTGATTCTACATAATCCCTGAAAATTTCAGGGATTCTACATAATCACTGATTATACAAATTCACTGTAACATATATATATATACAGTGCGTGAACCGGTGACAAAATATTATCGCCCCTGTAAACAGTGGGCTCTTCTGACTAGAGGTAATCGGTAAAGAACAGCGGAAAATGGTGTACATTGTTTACGAGCTTGAAATGAGCTAACACAGACGAACTTAGACGTGTCAACGTAATGTGAATATGATAATGCACCAGGTAAATTATTAATTGTTAAGTTTATCACATCATCGTATCTTCATATGATAGGTAAATAAGTGAATTTTCGATTTTAAGTGTCGTCAGGGTTCAAACCTGGAATCATGCCAACCTTTCATTATTTTTTTTTAATGCTAACCTATAGTCGGAACATCTTGATTTTCTCCCAATTTGTAAAGTTAATTATGCTGCTTGACATATACTTTTTTGGGGAAAAAAAATTGATATGCAGTCAAATGTGGCAGTTTTTAATATGTGTTGCTATGTGAAATAAAGGGAAGTAAATTAAAGTAAAAGAAGGCGCGCTTTTTCAAATAGTAAACAATTTAATTCAGATGCATAGTATTTTGTCAAATGATAAAGAATATCGTAGAAACTTGCTAGAAATTCATCTAATTTATAAAAGATATACAACATGACATACTGAAATCTGAAAAGGGGTAAAACCACCATACCTTGAACAAATTCAGTTAAAAAAAAAGGGGGGGGGGTGGTAAAATGCTACGAAATTTAGATTTTATTTATTTTTTGTCGATTTTTTTGTGTGATTTAGCACAAGTTTAGCTAGGTTTTCCTTGTAATTGTGGCAGAAAAACCACTAGACATGCATTGAAAGGATATCAAACGGATATTTTATGGAATGATTCTCGTACATATAAAATCATATGCATAGGAATGTGGAGCTAGTGTCTTTCATGCAGCAATTTTTAATTTCCAATATAAACTCTGAAAAGACAAGAGCATAGAAATGTATACCAATGAGAAACATTCTTTGTGAATAAAATCATTCCAAAACTTAAATGTGTCATTAGTGTTGCATTATTTATCAGTAGAGATAATCAGATCCCAGTAAGATTGTCCAACTGATGGTTTTTGTTTGTAATCGTTTTTGTAAATCTTAGTTGTTTTGACAATCCGGGCTGTGCATGTTGCCCGGCTGACCCTTTCAGTGTGAGACAATATTTTGTTTATGATAAACAAAATCACTGATTCAAGACTGGAGCGGACCCCTTTTAGGCAGTTAGTGCGAATCCTTTAGGTTTAAACCATTACATGCAATACGGGGGGAGGGGGAAGATTTTTTTTTACCGAGTCAAACATTTTTCCTAATTATAATACATTGAGATTTAATATATACTTTGCTATATGTAGTGTGTATATTAAAGTATTGCCAACAAAATTCATCAAATTTGGGATCATAATATTGTTTAAGAAAAACCCTTACCCCCTGTACATCATAAAAGTTCATAATCTTCTGTAGCACACGTGCATGGTTAATTCGGATCACATATTTTCTATTCCGATGTTATAAAAATTCGAAGGTTCATATCATTTACAATATCATTCAAAAAATTTCTGGGATTTTTTTTTACTATCAACGTTGAACCGTAGTAAAAAAAAATCCAATAAAAACGTTGAATGTAAATGATATGCACCTTTAAATATTATATTGTAGGACTCATGTTGTTCAAACATAATGTGTTGATCAATTATGTTATGATGATTTTGATAAACTTCACATTAGGTAATCTTTCACGTATATTGATTACATTATATCGAGTTGTCCCAACGATATACTTGTCGGTGTGCTCGATCATACGAATTTACCGACATTCATATAGACAAAATGACACAACTTTGAAAAATTCTTGTGACGAAACTACATTTCGGAACACGTTAAAAATTGGATACCCAGAAAGCTACATTATTAAGGTTTGATAAATATTTTTTTCAAAAAAAAAGAAAAATATGCAGTCAAATCTGGCAGTTTTTTACACACCCCTATGTTGAACAATAGGTTGTTCAATTAACCGCATGTTTGGCAATTAAAAAATCATATATTAACACATTTAGCTTTAACATATACTTTATTTATAGTGGTTGTATAAAAGTTATATAATGGTTTTGTGTTTTAAGAGATATTCATCCCTATGCATATCGGGTTTTATGCGTAAATTGTCTCTCCTGTTCTATCTCTTTCATAAGAAGAGTGACTTTTCTATTGTTCTAGTGTCACTGGAAATCCCACTGTATAGTAGTACAAAAGAGACCGTCCAAGGTTTAAAGGAAAGCCATTTTTTTTCCCAAATAGACCATTAGCAAAATTTGTAAATATGTAAGAAACATATATATATAGAAAAAAATTAAATCTGTTCTTAATGTGCACTAAAATTATATGTTAAATATAAAGACTCTGCATGATTTCAGGTCAGTTTTAGGTTAAATTATGGTAGCAAAAAATTCTGGTAAGGATTGTTACATTTGTTACCCTCCTGACAAGTTTCTGATGAAGCTTATCTTTAATAAAATTCAACATGATTCCTTATTACAATAATTGTTACATCTTTACAATGTAATGAGAAAGTCGATTTGTCTTGCAAAGTGATTTTTCTAGACACTTTTTACATAAGATTCTTAAAAATTAAAGTGTAACTAGAACACACCCGCGAAATCGCGGGCATTTAGAGCTTGCGAGATTTTGTGTCTGGAGAATTTCAGTAAAAGATTTCATGTCTGGAGAATTTCAGAAATGGTATCAAAATTCATAGGTACTTGGAGACAATTTAAGCTCTCTTCCTTGTTTCCAAAGTCCTTTTTTTCTATTGTTGTCGCGTTTCTGTTTACTATGAACATAGTCCGAGATTACTCTGACGTCCATCGGCTGTTTTGCCAGGCAAGCTGCAGAAATCGATGGGTCTCTGTGAAAACTCTTAAAATATGGAAAAATAAAGGTTGGCAGGTAGGTGAAACTTACATAAATGAAGAGATAAATGAAAAATGAACATATTGATGCCCGATTTATATAATTCCAAGGCCCTCAATCGGCACCAGAAGCGACGAAGCAGCGCATCTATTTTGGGTGGGCAAATATCCACTTTTTGATATGGGACGAGCTCTGACGTCCCACGGCCCCAGCTTGTCTGGCAAAACAGCCGTTGGACGTCAGAGTAATCTCGGACTACTATGAACATAGTTAATACGTATACTATAAATAATTAAAGTGTATTTACCATTAACTATCAATTTCTTCTCCTAGGCGATCACTGCTATATTATATGGAGTCTCTATCAACGCAATAATTATTGTCCTGTTCCCGAGTACTCTTATGAATTTGTGTGCAAGTTTAAAACCGGTAGTCCTGTTTGACTTAAAAGCAATATTGTAAAGCCCTCTCTTTTTTTCAAAGTCCGATCTTATTTTGTTTTCAGTTATATTCCATTATTTGCAGATAAACGCGAATATAATTGTCCT
The DNA here is from genome assembly GCA_019925275.1 of Mytilus edulis. NCBI lineage: Eukaryota > Metazoa > Mollusca > Bivalvia > Mytilida > Mytilidae > Mytilus > Mytilus edulis. The sequence goes on along the minus strand of CM034360.1, from coordinate 96,395,001 downwards.
GTCCCCGTCCGAGTACTTATTATGTGCAAGTTAAAACCGAGATATATTATTAGTTGTTCTTATGATATAAAAATTACGATACGGACAGCGCTCTGATGGCTTATTTATCTATCATACGATTGGTTCTCGATGTTAGAACCGGGGGTCATGTCTGACTTAAAAGTCGGTTTGATGACGGAAACTCACTGCTATTAATATTAGAGTCTCTATATATTATAGTGGTATATTAATCATAGTATACATGCAGATAAACGCGAAAATAATTGTCCTTTCTGTCCGAGTACTTATGAAATTATGTGTAAGTTAAAACCGAGGTATAATAGTAGTGGTTCTTTAAAACGATATAAAAACGACGATATAGCCAACGCTCTGATTGGATGATTTATTTTTCATTTTTGATACGTTTGGTTCTCAGTGTTAAAACCGGAAGTCATGTCTAACATAAAAGTCGGTTTGATGACGGAAACAATATTCGATGCATTTATTTTCGTTTTTCTCCCAAAATAAGCTACACTGAATAGTCATAGAATGGTTGACAAATGCGACTATGCATGGTACCTATAGGATACAGAGACATGATGATTAATTTATTGTGGGAGGAAGAGAAGCGACACACAAAATGAGGTCTTCTCGTTTAATAGTATAGATTCACAGTAAACATGTTAAAGTTTGCTCTTTGCTCAGGAATTAAAAAAAAATATAAAAAAATGTGTAATCAAGTGTCTCATAGGTTTATTTTTTTTGTGAGATTGTAAATTTAAAACAGTATTATTAACATTTTATTAAAAGACAATCATATAGTTACTTACAAAAAAATATGTCAGGATGTAACAAAAGGATAACAAAACATATGTTTGTATTTTTTAAATAAAGAAATTTAGAATTGACTGAAGCAATTGGTGTGAAATTTTTAGAGAATGTAATGAGATCATATGTTAGTATCTTATAATTTTTATATAAAGTTTAAGCTTTTAAAAAAAAGAAATAAACACTTTTGTTATAAGTTATTAAACAATAAAAATCGGTGAAATTAACATACTTAAAAAATAATAATCCCTGTACATAAGAAAAAATTGCAGGCAAATCATCTATAACATTTATTACAACAAAACCAAAAAATACATTGATAAATTTATTCTTATTTCATGTTTGTAAGTTGATAATAGTATGTTGTTGTTTCCTTTGAAAAATTTCTGAATTTTTATAAGTAAAATGTTGTTAAAATTTTTGTTTTTACTATTTTGCATTAACCAATGGTAGTTTTGTAAACTTGAAAGTCTGGATTAAAGACAAGAGTGCACACACTGAAATGTCTCGCCTTCTTTACTAAACATTGATATTATGTTGATAGTCATGTACAGCTTACAATTCTTCCATACAATAAATATAATTGACCTTTTGCTTATAGTTTAAGAAAAACAGACCAAAAACAAAAAAACTAAACACTGAGCAATGAATTGTGAAAATGAGGTCAAGGTCAAATAAAACTGCACGACTGGTATAAAAATCAAAAAATATTTCCATACACCAAATATAGTTGACCTATTGCATATAGTATTAGAAAAAAAGACCAAAACTTAAAAACTTAACTTTGACCACTGAACCATGAAAATGAGGTCATGGTAAGATGACACCTGCCATCTAGACATGTACACTTTACAATCATTCCAGTAGACTTATTGCATACAATATAAGAAAAACAGACCAAAACACAAAACTTAAATATAACCACTGAACCATGAAAAGGAGGTCAATGTCAGATGACACCTGCCAGTTTGATATGTACACCTTACAGTCCTTCCATACACCGAATATACTATACCTATTGCTTATAATATCTGAGATATGGACTTGACCACCAAAACTTAACCTTGTTCACTGATGCATGAAATGAGATCGAGGCATCCATATAAAAGTATGAAGCATCCAGGTCTTCCATCTTCTAAAATGTAAAGCTTTTAAGAAGTTAGCTAACTCCGCTGCCGCCGGATCACTATCCCTATGTCGAGCTTTCTGCGACAAAAGTCGCAGTCTCGACAAGAAATGATAGAAATCGATTTTAAATGACTTCATTTTGCTAAAATTAACTTAGAGTACAACATGTGACTTCAACCCTTCAAAATTTGATTATTTTGTATTCGAAACTACAAAATAATTATTACCTGGTATTTAACCATGGTGTCACACTTTGGACTTTTTTTTTAAATAGCCCTTATCCATTCGTTTGATGGGTTTGAGCTTTTGATTTGGCATTTGATTAGGGACTTTCCTTTTGTGATTTTACTTTTTATACTTTTTTTTACCTTCTCAGTGGGTTTTTGTTATTAAGGATCTCTTTGGTTTTTTATCTGAGGATGATGGAATGGAAATATTGGTCATATGTGACCTATTTTTAATTTCCTCAGCTGCAGTTGAAAAAAAATCACATGATTTTGCTCCACAAGTGCATCTGTCTAAGAAACAACTTTTCGTTGATCTCCTTTTAAATTTATTTACCAGGTTTCTTTTCACTCTGATTTTTATTACGTTTTGTGCAATACAATAAATTTTATCGGTGAATGGCTTTTCTCAAATCACTAATATTCATGCATAGTAGAATTGTCCTTAAAAAAATACGCGTACGGACGGACAGATAGGAAGTTCCTATATCATGTATATAGGCCCCACAAATAATTGCTAGTGATTGCAGGGCATTTGTTATATATATATATACATATATATAAAAAAAAACCAAACTTATAACAAAAAGTAATGTTTAATTATATAATATCTATTTTTTTTCAAACACTTTTATTCTTTCATGGGCTTCCATATTTACACACCAACAAATTAGTCAATAATGTTTTTGCAAAATTTCGTCTACAAGTTCCAAGTACTAATCAAAGTATTGATATCTTATCGTGTTTTAGAAAGATATATTGTAACTGCCATCAATATTTGAATGCTAAACAGAATCACAAACAATATTGATCTAAAATCACCTATAACTGAGGGAGAGGACAGGGGTAAGGGAGACAGGGAGAAAGGGGGTAGGAGAAAGGAGAAAGGGGGTGGGAGAAAGGAGAAAGGGGGTAGGAGAAAGGAGAGGAAGGCTGGGAGAAAGGAGAAAAAGTTGGAGAAAGGAGAAAAAATAAAATATCTCTCTTTTTAAAAAATGTTCTAATATTTCAAGAAAAAATATCTCAAAAGGAGATGTTTTATTCTAATGGGAGAAAGGAGAACAGGGGTAGGAGAAAGGAGAAGAGGGGTAGGAGAAGGGAGAAGGGTACCCCCCTGTCCTCCCCCTCATAACTGTATAATGTTCAAATAGAAAGAAGATTGAACTATTAATAAACCATACAATGTATGTTTAGAGTACAACAATAATTTATTAATGTCTTTATGTCCTTATATAATACGAAAAACACATGTATATAGTTTTGTCACATAGTCTTACCTTGTGCTAAAATATGCAGTTTTGTTTCTTATCTGTTCAGGTTTATAAAATAATGTAAACAAATTGTCGCCACAGTCACATGATTAAATAAAATAAAATATGGAAGTCAAGATTAACAAAATCATTTGTCTTCTGGTCGGATTTATTACTCGTACTGTAAAGTAATTAGAATTTAACTAAACTCATTGCTTTTATGTTCAAGTAATTAATTAAGGCAGTAGCTAAGCAGCTTTTAAAACATATATTATCGTAAACGAGCGTATCTGCACTTTTATTCAAAATTAATTAAACCTTTTCGTAACAGTAGTCTGAGAGTAAACTTTTATGTTATATAAGTTACTATAAACGTATTATAAGGCAGTGTATGCTTCATATGGCTATACTGGATCACGTGTACTGACCTCGGTTTTGATTTTATATATAACATTTCAGAGAGGCGTTAAAAAAAGGGGGGTATCTGCACGGAAGAACGCGAAATAAAATTGCCATTTAACGATGAACGAACAATTAAAAATGTCGTGCAAATTGATCTTTTTACCGATTTTCACAAAACACGCTAAATTACGAACCTTTTACACGGCTGCACGTGAAATAAAAATGGAAAACACGTTGCACGAAAATAGCCTTGTATCATTTCAGCACTCATGGACTTACTAAAGTACGAAGGAACGCACAGACCAAAGTCGCGGACGCGATCGTAGACGGGGCATAAATGCTTACTTTTTTTTATAGATTATTTATTCTATGATAAAGAATAAATTTGATAATTAAAATATTTTTTTAGCCATGGCGGAATCACTCATTTTTCGGGGCGAAATTTTTATGTAAATTTATCCCTCTACTTAAAATTTTAAGTATGCATAAAAATATATAAAGAGATGAATGTGAAAGGTGTATCATAACAATTTGCAAGTTATACACTGAAACATACAAAGTATCTTCTTTCCAAGTGTACGAGTCCATGATATAAAACGTGCTGATTCATTATTTTATATAAAAATTGATTAAATTTGTCAGATTATGTGATTATTTTGAATGGACTTTATAAAATACATATCAACACAATTATCTTTGCCATAAAAAAAAATTGATTTGAAAATGAAGACTTTGTCTGAACTCGTTTAAAGGACATTTAAATAACATTTGCTTCTAAGTTTTTTTTTCTCTTTAAATTATTGATGAAGGTTTTGTTAGCAAACGCGTTAGTAAAATTAACATAACGAAGGCTACCAGCATAAATGGAATTTCTCAAAATTTGTACATTTTTCAAAATCTGTTTAAGAAATTTAATAATAATATACAGTAACTATGCAAAATATTGATCTGTTGCCATGGTAGGATGAACGATTTCTCTGGTTAACAGTAAATCACGAAGTGCAAGAACGTCAGTGCATGTTAATTTTGTAGTACTAAGACTTGACCGAGTGTGAAAGCTTGAACTGGAAAAAATATATTAACGAAGGACAAACATCTACGCAACCGGATGTGGACTGCAGCTCCCCCCTACGCCATAATGTATACAATTTGAGCAACATGGACGCCACTCTAAACAATAACTAGTTAAAAACAATTCAAACAGTTAAACCAACGAGAAAAACGAGAAACGAGAAACACTTATGAACCACATTAACAAATATGTGATGTTTTATAATATACTTATGAACCACATTAACAAATATGTGATGTTTTATAATATTTAGACGTTACTAGTTATATATTTGTCAAAAATTAATATTTCGGAGTCATACATGAAATTGAAGGCCTTTATTTTGTAACATAGTTGTTACAGAATAAGAATGAGTTAATATTACAGTACGACTGGTAAAATGATACGGATGTCAAGTTGGTTCAATATTCAACATTCAACATTCTACATTCACAATTTTTTTTTTTTGTGTCCATTTTCAACATTCAACATTCGATTTCAATATTCAACATTCAACATTCAAATTTTTTTTAAATTTTTAGATTTTTTATTTCTTGTATCCATTTTTAACATTTAACATTTGATGTCAACATTCAACATTCGATTTCAATATTCAACATTCAACATTCAATTTTTTTAATTTTTTTTTTCTTGTATCCATTTTCAACATTTAACATTCAATTTCAACATTCAACATTCAATTTTTTTTTCTTCTATACATTTTCAACATCCAAAATTCGATTTCAACATTCAACATTCGATTTCAATCATTGTCAGTAATTAACATTCAACATTAAAATTTTTTTATTTTTTTTTGTATCCATTTTCAACCTTCGATTTTCAACTTTCAACATTCGTTTTCAACATTCAACATTCGTTTTCAACATTCAACATTCGTTTTCAACATTCAACATTCGTTTTCAACATTCGAATTTCACTTTCAACTTTCGTTTTCAACATTCAACATTCGTTTTCAACATTCGAATTTCACTTTCAACTTTCGTTTTCAACATTCAACATTCAACATTCGTTTTCAACATTCAACATTCGTTTTCAACTTTCAACATTCGTTTTCAACTTTCAACATTTGTTTTCAACATTAAATTTTCATCTTTCAACATTTGTTTTCAACATTCAACATTCGTTTTCAACATTCAACATTCGTTTTCAACATTCGACTTTCAACTTTCAACATTCGTTTTCAACATTCAACATTCGTTTTCAACATTCGATTTTCAATTTTCAACATTTGTTTGAATGTTGAATGTTGAATATTGAAATCGAATGTTGAATGTTGAAATCGAATGTTGAATGTTGAAAATGGATATAAGAAAGAAAAAAAAAAAAAAAAAAAAAAATTAATTGTTGAATGTTGAATATTGAACCAACTTGACATCCGTTAAAAAGATACTTATCTAATATGTTAATCATGCTAATATAAGGACCACGCCAAATTACGTCCATAATTCATTTTCCATTTGTCAAAATTCAATTAAAATTAACGTTGAATAATGAATAATTAACTATTTCATTAATCCTTA